>NLAD01000820.1:0-206275 GCA_002370245.1 Metschnikowia sp. 04-226.1
CTGCGATTCGTGACACATATCTACGAGTGTCATGGAGTAAGGAGACAAAAATGACCAGGACTATGACCTACTCAATGACTAATGAGTGAGGACTGATAAAGACGACTAATTGACTGAATGACTGACTGACTTCATTGCTAAAAAATAAAGGAAGAAAACAAAAAGAAAAAAAAAGAAGAAAAAAAAAAAACTGGGACAATGGTGGAGGCGATCGAATAATGATGGCTACAAACTAAAACAGCAGGTGAAAGTGAGATATTGGGCAAAGGCAGAGAATTTCTTGCGATTGGTGGTGGTCTGAGCCTATCCGGTAATGAACCCCAATGCAAGCCTCTGGATTGTGAAAATGTTGATGAACCCATAGAAGTGGGATTGTGATATTGTGTAATGAACCTTGGTGACCAGGACGGGATTGTGAAAAATACAATCAGGTCTACTATGAATTGAAAGAAGCAACTGCCTTTCTAAATACTCCACTTGACTCTGCAATAAATACAGATGGTCATACTCATGACAAGAGCCTCTGACATTGAACCAGACAAAAAAAATGTTGCTAATTGTTGCTTAGAAATTAAAAGATAAAAAGAAGTATTTGTAGAAGTAATGAGTAGTAGAATACTGGGATTGTGACAGCAATATGGTTTCTGATGACTATTGAACTCTAGATTATGTCTCTGATTGTGGCTAAATTTAATTGATGTAGCTGATAATTCCATCTAGTACCTCCCATTTGTATCACGTTGAAGGCTACCTATCTACTTTGGAAATAACGAATTTATATATTAGTAAAAATATCCCAATCTCCGATAGTAATCACCGCCAAACTTTTATACTCAGGTGACCCTCGAGCAAGTATCACTAACTGTACCTATGATTATTCTAGGTGGTAGCAACAGCTGCAGACTTCATGTGAACGGTTTCCTCATTGGTCATAACTAAGGAGAGAAAAGAAGTAAGACTGCCAACAGAAAGCAAATTCTAGATAAATTTGAGCCAGAATATGAAGGAGTTCTTTTGTTCACGTGGAGTTGGATATGATCCACTGTCCAAACACCACCAGATGAAAAGAGTCATTTCTCACAAAATATTTTCAAGAATATACTAAATCTCCGGAAACACACTCCAGACTTTCTTATTTGTGCATTCAAGCTTAACTCCAAATACAATGAGGTTGTTTTAGTTGTAAAGGTTTTGGTGGTTCTAGAAGTAGACCAATTGGGCTCGTATCTACACTCCAGGTGCACTGCAGTCAGTACTTGGCTTATTAATAGTAATACAATCAACTGTTAGTGTCTTAATTGAAAAATAGCAAATGAACGAGAGGAACTTATTTACGTCAGATTTATTTTAACATGGGAACTGGGTCTGCTTTAATGTCGCTTCTTGAGCACGGACTTGGACACATCATCGAATATACTGGCTCAAGATATTAATTTTAGAAAAATTAAAGAAAGCACTAATTGGCCAAGGATCCCAGTTCTTTGGAATTAATCTATAGAGCCGCTCCATGGTCGATATGCAAAATTCGAACGCCCATTTTTTGATGAACACGTACTACTTGAACGAATTTTAACCTTTCCAAGGTATATGTAAAACAAAAACTTCTTTCTGATATAGAATAAAAATAATAAAGATGATGAAATTTTAGTTTTTGCTTTCAAACTGTAACGTATATTCATACTGATTCAAAAGAAGAAGAAAATGTTTCGAAAGATATCTATCTAGACGTTTCCTTTACAAGTCTCCTTTAGTCTTACAAGATTTCAACAATTTGATTCCGAGAAGTGCAATTTTCATGTATTACGGGTGAAGTATTAGCATGTTTTGGTAGTTGGCCCTGGAAGCAGTTTTAGTGAGTGTGTTAGAAGGGTTTAGGCGAATGACTTACAATAATAGTGCAAACACATAGTCCAACAAGGAAATTTCATGGGAAAGGTGTGGTGGCAATTTACCTTGTATTGAGTATGCTCAAAATAGTAGTCCGTATTGTAGTAAGGTCAAAGAGGACATTTAAATTTTTAATACTTATGGTCACGTGATGTTGTATAGAATAATTGCTAAATTCAGAAGTATTGGTGGCTATTGCAATTAGCCATGCTGTGTTGACTGAACTCGAGAAAAGGCTTCTCGTAAGATTACTTAAAGGCACTGTAGAGTTGTGGTCAGGGGTGTATGTATTTATTGCGGTGGATCGAATGTCCATAGCCATTTCAAATCAAAATTTGCATTGCTTTATACACCATTCTCTATGTTAGTGAGTTTAACATACAGGAAAGATTTTCAAAGACTCCTGTAAACAATAATTATGATCGTATTTAATCTTTTTCTTTTATATTAGCTACTATTGCTTAGAAGTTTGTTAGTTAAATTGACGATAACCGAGGTTGGATCCTACAAATTATACTCAAGGGCCTTCAAATAACCCTATTCTCTGAACCTTAAGAAGCAATTTTGTACGGAATTGTGTGACTAAGCCTTCAAAAAAAGGAGTTAGTCCGTGATGCATAACTTGGCATTGTTGCTCTATAGGGGTATCCTGTACCTTACATGTAATTCGTACCGCACTATGAGCTGCGCACGACGTATATGATACGAGCTGTCAAGTACAGAGTCATAGACCTCCGTTTTTCATTTAACTAAAACTTCTTTTCTACTTAGTTTTTGTCGAGATAGCCAGCACCAAACACAAGGCATAGTTATTGGATCGGCTGTGACGGAAACCGTTGCTCGTACACCAAAGTTCACCAATACAAAAAAACCCAACACAAAACACCCCCTTTGCAACTTTGCTCTCAGGAAGGTGTTTCTAGCATCTAAGATTACTGGCGTTTGTGTTAGGTGCCTTCTTTAATTGCACTTTTGGAGGCCTCGGAACTATTCAATTCCGGCCGCACTTTCCAATTTCGCAGGTCCGTCCATTATCATTAGATAGCCGCATGTCCATACATGTCTTGACCAGATACTACTTTACCCTCTTATTTAATCAATAAACCACAGTTACAGTCTAATTCTTATAATAGTAAAATATGCAAATACGAAACAGAACAAAATTAATTTCAATTCATGGGTGATCAATATGTAGCGGAGAATACGAGCAGATCATCCGGTAAGTTCTGAGTTTTCTACAATATATAACTCATGTGATCAAATCTATGACATGCCATTGTACGAATAAAGACGGAATCCTCTTGATGTTTAGAAAATTGACAGATTCCGCTCCGGAAATCCATCAATGAGTGAACATTTCTCACTGTACATATTAATACACAAACGTTCCGTAAGTGGAAAAGTCATGGTGCCTTTTTTCGTTATATTTTCCCATTATGTGTTTCCCCTCTTTTTCACATAATCTAATACTTTTCAAATCTGGCTTATTTGAAGTGGCTCTCCTAGTTCGATAATTCAATTTTCCTGTAAAGTCTAACCTTTCTTCATGAAAATACTAATTTGAAATATTCGTATCATATGAATATATTCCTCGTAGGCTCGTTTTTTGGAATTGTTGAGTTATAAAAATAGCCTCAGGATTATCCATTTCAATATACGTGCGCAATAGGCACATCTAGAATTCCACTTGAAATGAATGTCTATTGGTTCAAATAATACAGCAGGAATGAATTTGCCATAGAGCTAGTTTGAATTGTCTTTGTATGGACTATAGTAACTAATATCATACAATTTAGTGTTTATCTCTTACAAAAAAACCCGTGTTACTCGCAATACTTCACGACACTACCATACCACTCGACACTATTGCCACTTTATAAATTGAGAATTAACTACCAAACAGAGTGGGGATAAAGGGGGTTGAAAAATTGTAAAATTATTTTCAGATTTAATTTCAAATCACTAATTAACAATTAAAACAAGATTTCGTTAGACTATTGTTAATGCGCCTGCTTTACCTCATTGTATTAATTACATACTTCCTTAGAGAGATATCCAGGCTACTTACATAGAATTCCGCATCCCGGCCAAATTGGCTTACTAAGTACCAGGGTGACTGGCTATTATTAGACACGTGGGTGACTAAAATCATATGTTTATTGGGTCCAATCTCGCCAGCGTAGGCTTTAAATTGGCCCTATGGTGGTCCAGGCCAACGTCACATGATCGTGCCTTGCGAGTGCTGTGCAGGACATAGTCAAGTTACCCAAGAGCCCAGCTTTTTTGAGTCCTGTCAATACCATGAAAAGAAAGATCATCTCAAAGAAACCCAAAGTGTTCGAAATGGTAGCATAAGCACTGAAATCTTACACTTCATGAATTGCCCACTGACTGAATAGTGGGCTATTTCTAAGATAACTATTTTCTAAAGCTAAATAAGATTTGCGTAATGGAAAATTATTCTTATTTGAATTAAATCACCATGAACGTAAATTTCTTTAAGGCTCAAGGTATAAATCTGCTTTACTTTTAGGTTCGACCCGCGTCGCGGGGATCTTTAATGGTCCACCGAATATATAACCACCAGATGATTTTCGACCCTCATGAGCATACATTCATTTAGTATGAATTAAGCAAACATTTTCTTCGACTATACTGATGCTGTTCTTTAGAATGAATTTTATACCTGTTAGAAATAAATAACTATGACTGAATGCTTCAACTATGCCATCGAATTTAAGGCTCGGCCGGTCTGCTGGATCTGCTCGATCTGACTCGGCACGAGGTGTCGCGCGTTCGGACATTACGTTCACTTCTACACCACTTTTTTCTATCTACTCAATCACATGTCTTACCCATTAGTCTGTTTAGGAAACCCATTGTTGGACTTGCAAGTCGACGTCGACGCAGAGTACTTGGCTAAGTACTCGTTGAAGGCTGATGATGCCATTTTGGTAGAGGAAAAGCACATGCCTATCTACGAGGAGGTGCTCAAGATGCCAGGTTTGAAGTTGGTGGCCGGTGGAGCCGCTCAAAACACTGCCAGAGGTGCCCAGTACATCTTGCCTCCCAACAGTGTGGCTTACTTTGGCTCTGTGGGTGCTGATGTTTACGCAGACCAGTTGAACGAGGCCAATGCTACCTATGGCTTGAAGACCCTCTACCAGGTACAGGAAAAGACGGCCACCGGAAAATGTGCTGCTTTGATCACTGGAAAGCACAGATCATTGGTAACTGACTTGGCTGCTGCCAACGAGTTTACTCCTTCTCACTTGCAGAAAAAGGAGAACTGGGAATACGTGGAGAACGCCAAGTTCTTCTACATTGGAGGCTTCCATTTGACCGTTTCGCCTGAGGCCATCAAGCTTTTGGGACAACACGCTGCTGAGAACAACAAGACCTTCACCTTGAACTTCTCTGCTCCTTTCATTCCGCAATTCTTTAAGGACGCTTTGGACGCCTCTGTTCCATACTGTGACTTCATTATTGCCAACGAGTCTGAGGCAGCTGCATACGCCGAATCCCATGGCTTGAACACCACTGACGTCACGGAGATTGCCAAACACATTGCCAAGTTGCCTAAGGAAAACACCCAAAAGCCTAGAACGGTTGTTTTCACTCAGGGTACCGAGCCAACCGTCACTGTGACTTACGACGCCAAGAAGGATGCTTTCGACGTCGACCTGTACAAGGTGGTGGAGTTGCCACAAGAAAAGGTTGTAGACACCAATGGAGCTGGAGATGCATTTGCCTCAGGATTCGTGGCTGCTTTGGTGCAGGGAAAGTCCATTCCAGAGGCCGTGTCCCTCGGACAGTGGGCTGCTTCGATATCCATCCAGGAAGTGGGACCCACGTTCCCATTCCCAAAGGTGACCCCCAACTAATTGCGGTCACGTGATCGGTTCTTTCAACATCAAGCTCGGATTCTCAACATCCAGCTCTATACTAGCAGTTATCGGTCAGACTACAGGTATCGGTCAGACTGACATATTTTTTAGTCTTAGATGAGGTCAGTTTTTGTCAGATTAACAGTCATGATTTTCAAATCAGTTTATTGTCAATCATGCTTTGGTCAGGCCTGGCCTCAGCCGTGTATATGCACTAATTCAACATTGTTGCCAGCCCCGCGCATCGCGCACCAGAAAATTCCCATCGCATCTCTCCTCTACGTACTATACTACGCAGTCCCCATGACTGTTTCAAGAGACCATTATTATAAACTCGCGTCGGAAGTACCTGAAGAGCGTATCCAGGCGGCTTCGGCCTTGCTCTCGGAGCTCTCCAAAGAAAATTCCAAGGAAGAATGGGACTATGCTTTGAACAGACTTATTAAAGGTTTAACTTCCACCCGTCAGTCGGCCCGGTACGGCTTTTCCATGGCCTTAACCGAGCTTGTTCGGGACCTTGTGATGCGTGAAGCCCATGAATTGAGTATTGAGTTGTACTTAGAAAAACTCATCGAGGCAAGCCGTGTTTCCACGTCCATGAAGGGCCTGCAGATCCGGGCACTTCTATTCGGGCGTCTTTTTGGCTTTCAGGCTTTGATCAACTCCAAGTTGTTGCTTGATGCCAAGGCTTCGTCGCAGGAAATTTTGGTTAAATTTATTGCGGCCTTGGTGCATTTATCTGGGATGAAGTCTTGGTTGAGAGAAACGGCCATGTACCTGATGTGCCAATTCGTGACGGAATACTTGGCTTCGGGATTCCGGGACGACAAAACGACCGTGGCATTTTTGCAGAGTATCTGCGATGAGGGCTTGGTATTTACCACCGAGGGTCTTGCCGTTTACTTGAGCATTCCTAGGGAAGACCTTCTTGGACTCTGTGACCAGTTGCGTTCTTCCAGCCAATGGAAAAATAACGATCCATTGACGAAAGGAAATTTGCCTACCTTGGCCAAAGTGCTAAAAGATGCCGAAGTCGTGGACAGATTGGATGATGACGAAAACGAGGATGGAGGAAAACAAACAAAAATGTCCAAAAACGGTAAGCAAAAGGGCTCGTGGTCTGCCAAAATCCCTTTCGTGTGGGACTACCTCTTGGCTCATTTTCTCAAAGTTGCTGAACAGGAAGAAGATGATTTCGTGGAGTCCAGCGAAGGATCCAAGAAACGCAAGAAATCATCCAGCCAGCCAAAGAAAAAGGCTAAGGCTAATTCCGTAGAGCTTATTACTTTCAAGGACTTTTGGAATGCTGTTATCGACGATACTATGTTCGGCGAGAAATCTTCTCCCGAGCGTAAGTACTGGGGCCTTGACATTTTTACCCGATTCTTGGTTAAAATGCCCGCTACTTTGGTGGGCTACACGTTGACGCCAAATCTCTTACGATGTCTTGCATTGAACGCCAGAAAAAGCGAACAACTCTTGAACAAGTTCTCCAAAAAGGCTTTGAACTCCATCATCCAAACATGCAACGACGACTTGTCCAAGCTTGTGCCCTGTCTTCATGCTATCATTGCAGAAGATGCAGGTGGGTACTGGAACTTGGACATCAGCACCAAGATCAAGGTCGTCGATTCGCTTGTGGGAGTATTGGGTCAAGTGGAAGACCCCAACACTTTATCTGGTCCGACTCCCGAAGACCTAGTGTCTGGCATATATGACGTGTTGTACCAGCGATACAAGAGTGCTTTGAAGTCTCAGAAGGACATGCAACTCTCAGACGAACCCATCCATCAAAAGTACTCCAATGATATGATTCTCCGGTGGGTTTTAGATAGGATGCTTCTCTTGTTTAGATCCACCAAAAAACTTCAAAACTTGCCCACAAAAGTCATGGACGAATATGTCAAGTTTATCATCCAGCAAGGCTACTTTAAGCCACTCAAGGGCCCCACAGCGTCGCAGACCATGCAGAAAACAGCGCATGAAAAGCTCAACTTGTTCTTGGCTGACTTTATCACGCAAAAACGCAAGGACCATTCTTGGTCGCTCTACTGCGTCAAGCAGATGGAGAAGCTCGAAAAAAAGGAAGATCTTGAGTTGATCCTCGACCTTTCAGGCGAATTGGCTTCCATCAGAGACGAAACCTTGGAGACCTTGGACGGCATCAAGCAGGCCATGAAAAGAGATGCTGCCAAAAAAGACCAGCACTACTGCTTTGAGTTATTGTTCTCCATGGTCCTTCTTCAGTTGTATGTTGGAGAAGGTGAGACGATAAGTGTTTTGGAGGACTTGAAGGTCAGTTACGTGAGCACTTTTGGTGAGGATAGCGATGAAGTTGACTCCAGTGTGATCATCACCGAAGTCATTCTTTCGTTCATTTCCCGCAAATCCGGCTTGTTGAAGAAAATTTCCAACATTGTCTGGGAGTCGTTCATGTGCCAGTACATCGACGGGGAGTTAAATGTCAGCTCGAAGTGCTTCGACCGTTTCTTTGAAATCTTGGCTGCGTCTGAGGATGCACAAGGTCAAAAGAACTTGTTTGAAGGTGAAGAAGAATTTGGAGCCAGTGGCAGCGAGGAGGAGAGCGATAGCGAGGAAAGTGGCGAGGAAAGTGATCAAGAAAGTGACCAAGAAAGTGACCAGGAAAGTAACAAGAAAACTGGCCAGGAAATTGACCAGGAAAAAGAAGAGGATGATGAGACCAAGCGCAGATCTGCTAACGAAGCAGTGGAGAAGGAAACTAAGATTAAACTCGCCAATGCGCTTGGAATTAATCAGCACGACGGAGAAGTCAAGTTCGATGAAATCGATTCTTTTGGTGATGATGACGACAACTACGAATCCGAGTCCATGGATGATGAGCAGATGATGGCCATAGACGAGGAGTTGTCCAGAATTTTCAAGGAAAGACACACGGCACTCACTGCCAATAACCAGAACAAGAAACGTGCGGAGGCAGTTCTGGCCAAGGACCAGGTGATCTTGTTCAAAAACAGGGTTCTCGATCTCATGGAGTCGTTTTTAAAGGAGCAGCCCAACTCGGTGCTTGGTCTCAGCTTCATTCGCCCGCTTGTGAATGTCATCAACCTGACCAAAGATAAAAACGTGGGTGTGAAAGCCCACAAGCTTCTCAAGGCCAAAGTCAGCAAGGTCAAACCCAACGAAGCGGAAATTGCCCGGGCATATCCTTCAAAGGAAGAGATTGAAGAGTTCTGTAAAGATCTTCTTGAGGAAATCAAGTGGCTCCAGCAAGAGGCCAGCAGCAAGTCCCACAACAATGCACACGGAGCCGCATGCGGCCAGAGTTGTATTATCCTTTCGAGGTGCTTGGTTTCCATCAACAAGGACTACTTGCCGGAGATCATCTCCATTTACTCAGCGTCCATGACGCAGTGGGCCATGGAGCGCAAGAACAAGCTTCAGGCCACAGTATTTTTTGAGTTCATCAACTGGCTCAACGACAAGCGTGCATAGAATAATTGCACCCACATCTTATACATAGAAGGACACTTAATTAGATTATGATTCTAGTTCATAGCTCCGCTATTATAGCTCTACAATATAGCTTCGACATTATTTATTAAGCATGATACATATGGCTTTGGCTAACTTGTCTTTTTTCAAGTCTTTTTCTTCGCGCCGGCCATTTAGTTCTGTGGGCTGCATATTGTGCCAATTCTGCTTGTCCTGTTCCAGAATCCCAATGCCCCGAAGGGTTCATTAATCGAGCTTCTTAATTTTCCCCAAAGGGTTTATCTTGCACATTCATATTCCTTGAGATCCAATGGATTTCACAAACATTTTGTGCATCCATTGCCAGCTGCCCTGCAGCCCTGGCGTTTTTGCTACTATCAAAGCTTTTCTGGTCGATAGTTTTGTCCAAGATCCTGAGTGTTCGATCCTGTAGTCATCAGCATTGTATCTTATAAAGATAGTAAGGTGTTTTTTTTTTGTGTTTTTTTTTTTGTTTTTTTTGTTTTTCTGTTTTTCTTTTTGTTTTTGTTTCTTCCTTGGGTTCCGCTTATCCAATCTCTATCTTCATAGAAATTAGTGCTAGCAGTGTTTCACTCAGAAACCTGTGCCAAAAACCTCAGTGAAATATCTTCGAAAGTCAGCTGCAATTCTTCGCGCAGTTGTCTGACCATCTGGTGCTGAGTCTTGAGGCGTTCCAACTTCTCCAGTAAGATTTGCCGAACCTCGACCACTTTGCACTTGTCCAAAAATTCAGCTTGGCCTTCGTCGCTTTCGCAGCCAATAAAACTGTCAAATTGGCGGTTGGTCAAGTCACCACACTTGAGAAACTTTTTGTAGGCGTTCCTAAACAGTTCGTGGAAGACCATCTTAAAGCTGAAAGCCTTCTCGTAGTTGCCGAGAATGTGCTCCATTTTGGTGGTGAAGCCCACCTCAATTCTCTTGAGGCCCTGGTAGATGCTGGCCTCCATCTTTCCCATGAGCAAGAGATCGTCCATGATTTCGCTGAAGCACAGCTTCAACTTGCCGTAAATGTCCCCAGTTTTCTCGTGATTGCCAATGGCCACACAGTGATTGTAGAAGGAGGCAGCAGCAGCCTTGATATTGGCCATCAAAGAGTGCATGTACTTCTCGATAAGATCATAGTTCTCAAGGCTCACCAAGAGGTTTTCCTGGCACTTTCCCATGATCTTATCTTGTGCGAGAATAACCGCCTTCATGTGCGACAATTGGTTGCAAAAGTCTTCTGGATCTGAGGTGCCTGAGTCACTGCGTGACTTGGCACACATCAATTCGTATTGTTGCAACACCGTTTCACTTGTATTGAACTCGGCAGTCATGTCAATGTCACCAATCTCAATGAAACTCCGAAATCCACCCTTAATGCTTTTGTCCATGGAGCCGTTTTGGTGGTCGCCGGCTCCAAGTTGCTCAAGTCGCAAAGGTTCTTGTGCAAATTTGACCATTTTGAATTTCATGTTGGTCACATAAGAATTGAACTTGATCTCAATGTTGGACTTCTTGATGCTTCTTAAGTTAATGCACACGCATTTGAGGTCAATACCTGCGCCCGCCGCCAACTTGGGAATGAAGAATTCCTCCAAGCCAAGATCGTGCCACCACTTGCTTTTAGGGTCTCTGACCCAGCAGTCAGTGTCAAAAAGTTCGTACTCCAGTTTTCTCTGGATTGGAACATTGTCTCCAATATCTTGAAAGTCTTCGCAGTCCATTTCAAAGATTGGATCGCAAGCCTCAAATGTCACCTCTTCTTCGGATTCCTGTGCGAAAACCCGCTCGATCTGCGAGGCCTTTTTCATGAAAAACTTCTGAAGTGAGCTTTGAGCAATTTTGGGCTTTCTGAGACTCTTTTGAGTTTTTTGCATGTTTGCGCCCAGGTCCTTCGTCTCGGAGATAGTGTCAAGTTTATTGACAAACCGCTTTTTTTGGAATTTAGGAATTCTCAAAGGCCGGCTCTTCAGGCTTGAAGCTTTTGGAGAAGCACTATCCTCGCTTTCAGAGTCTTCCGAATTGCTTGGATCCGAATCTTCAACGCTCCAATCGCTAGATTCCGACTGGGGCTCAAGATTAGTAAGCTCATGGCTGGCCTCACTCTCAACAGCTTCTTCGGAATATACCGAAGATGATTGCGAATCTGTCTCTGAATAAGACTCTTCGTCAGATGGGTCCAAGTCTTCAAATACTTCGGATGCAATTGACTCATCGGAAGGCAAAGGGGTGTAATCACCCAAGTCGTAAGGGACGAAGGGTATGATCTCAGCTAATGGTGAGTGTTCGGGTGATGCTGACACTGGTGCGCATTCTTGAAGTCCGCGAAGTGGTTGTACAAAAGTCTCACTTGGTTGGTGGATTTCATTCAAGATACCAATCTGGGGAGTGGATTGCTTCAGAGATGTTCCGGCAAGGTCAGGCTCTTCTTCAATCAGAGCAGACGATTCCTGCGAGTTCAGCTGCACCTCGGCTTCTGGAGCACAAATGAGGAGTCGCGCAGTCTTCTTCTTTTGGTAAGCCGCAAACCTGCTTATAGCATCTGCTTGTGGCAAGAGATCGGCGGATTTCGGAGCTCCAGGACTTGAAAAGTGCCTCAGAGTGTCATCAGAGTCCGTATCAGAGATGTCTTTGACCAGGACAGTCTCAGAAAGATCAACAATAGTCACCGATTCAGGATGAGAAGAGGCCCGGGGCCGTTTCAAGTAGTGCAGATCCACCATATTTTTCCAAAAGACTGATCTAAATTGGCAGCGGCCATTGAACTTGTGGCGATACTCCAGAATCTCAGGCTCAAACTCCCAATCAGGGAGCTCAAGACAGTGCGTAGTCTCAGACACGAGAATCACATCTGGCAGGGGCATCATTTTGGGCAGAGGCACCGCTTCTGGATCGGGTACCACTTCTGGAGCGGGTACCACCTTGGGCTCTGGATCCTGGCCAAAATGAGAGGGCAGAATCACCAACTTAGGCCTGGCAGGTGTACCCAAAACGATCCGCTTCACTGCATGCACTGCACTCAAACTGCAACAGTATGCGCGGTGTGCAGAAATACGGCGCGCGCCATTCTTCTCCACAGGACACTCGTCCCACTCACAAACTCGGGTCCTCTGGCGGTAGCAAGCCTCGTGCCGTTCCAACAGCCTCAATTCCAGAAAAACTTTGCTCCATTTCTTTGTAGCCTTAAAGTGCGCATCGTGTTGGTTCTGCGAACTCTTGAACTTTTTAGGCATTGGTTGCTCCGGCCGCACAATAGCGGCTTTTGCACCCGGAGCTGCTGGCATTTGTTTCTTAAACATAGCCAAGCCTTTAGGCAGTAACAAGCTATCAGAATTCCAAAAGCTCTTGATTTTTTTCTTGACCAGGATCAACTTCGTGTCTTGAGGCACTTTTACATGGCTCAGACAAGCTACATCAACGACAGGGAGAGGGATGTCGACGACTTCGGTGGGTGTAGTGACCGTTGTCGTCCTAAGAGAGGCGAGCATGGAGTCCAAGCGTAATTTTTGTTTCCAGGTTTCATCGCCGAAAAGCTCTAATGGAATCTCCAAAGATTCACAGCTCATGGTGTGGAAGTCCATGTCCGCAAAGATGGGGTAGTAGTCACTCATCAGGAAATGCTTACTCAAGAAAGGGTATTCAGTTGCTGATCGATAGTTAGGAAAGGGCTTGGAAAGTCGTTCTTTTTCTGCGAGGTATCGAAGGTTCAATAAAGTATTTATTGAAGTTGATAGCTGGGAGAAATAGTGGGAAGAAAATTATATTTGGGTGAAAACCTCAGTCTTATATATTAGTTTCACATACTACAAATCTAACCACAATCATGTACGCTTTCGCACCCAAACCAGAATCTAGTCCGCTGAGCACACTGCGGAAAGATGTCTGGCCGATTTTAGTTTGAAGCCGATCTGAAAAGGAGGTCTAGACTTAAAGCAGATGTTGTATCGCAGACTGCAAATAGAATGTGCACTGTAAAACACTTCTGTAGATTGCAGGTTGCAAATATTAATTTTACACTGCAGGTTGCGAAACCTGCCTCATAGTACTTGCCCAAAAGCCATGAGCCGGTCCTGCAACAAATAGTATTAAAGTAATTCAGCTAAATATCTAATTGGTTCTTTTGAGAACCCTTATTATTATAGATATTCGCTTGAAAGACTGCGGGGATATATATTTAATAATACAGAACTAGCACGACTACCCTTTTAGTACAGACCAGTGAACATTACCCTGAGTAACAGAACAGTGTTTTATCGCTTTCCTTCGACTCAAAGCAGGTTTCGTATAGTACGCTTAATCAATAATGAACTCAGATATCCATTATGGTCAAAACAAAGTGAATTCTGTACTGTGCAAACATGGTAGCTTCGTCAAACGCAAAAAGTAGAGGACTATTTCTATTGTTAGAGTCCATTTCAAAATTAATCATAGACGATACCGAATCCAATGGTCATATCAGTAAGCAAACACCACAGAATTGTAAATTCGACACTTAAACAAACAAAATATTTTTTCTTTGAGAGGCTCTATACCCAACCAAACTGCTTCAGACTAAATCGCCAGTAACGATATTGCCTCTTCTAGTGGTTTTGCACACTATGTATCTCACAGTAATAGAATTGTAAAGGAAAAATTAAAGTTCGAATACAATCAGTGATGTGAATAATGGGTGCTGTGCTAAGGGAACTGAATCAAGTTAGACATTTCATTACGCAAGTAAGTGCGCAGGTGTGAATGTCGTCACATGGTCTGAAGTATAGAAGGAATCGCGGAATCTTGAATATGGAGTTTTCAGCTACTGGATATACAAGATGAAAAGTGGGAGAGTCACCAAGATAAATATAATCCTTGACGCGTTAAGATTACTGCTGGTATGGCTAATGTGTAGCACTGGTCACTGAAGATACCTGATATTCTCAGTATCTCTTAAATCCGAGCACCATGAATCGATTACAGACCGACTGATCAAGCTGGTCAATTTTTTGCTAACATGAAGGAGGGAGAAGTGTGAGAAGATAATTAGATGTGTGTCAAAAGAAGGATACATGGCCTAAGCTGCGATACCGACGATTTAGCAATAGAAAAAAATGTCAAAACAGAATATTCAGAAAGGGATTTATCATTCAAAGTTTTCAGAAGGGCAAATAACCAGACGAATATTGGCTGAAAGGCGAAGCTAATCGAGAGAAATGTGCAGGGCATCGGCCTGTAGCGGTGCATGTTCACAGGTGCTATAAGCCATTATTCTAAAATCATGAGTGACCCCCAAAACAATTCGGATCGGCCTGTTTGGCAGCCATTGAGTTCGTCTTCCCAGGAGCTTCAGCAACTGCCTTAAAGTTTTTCACTTAATTATAGACCTCCATTTGCCGGCATTGTGTGAGGAGACTATCAGTCCTTTGGTTTTTTTTTGCCAAAATCAATGCAATATTGATACCATTCCCTAGCTTCTCGTATACTTCAAGCGGCGTGGGGTCCGAGGCGTTTTCTTATGAATTGGTGAACGACCCTGTAGAGCTCACCGTGCAAGACAACCACGCTTACATCAAAGATACAGAGTTCTTGGCTTTCATCGATGGCTTAGTTGGCTTTGGTCCCATAGTCGATAGATGAGATTGTTTTGAATAGCGAGATGAGGTTTGTGAATGGCAATTTTTATTCATGCAATGTATTTGACCAGAAGGTGTTCGTGATTAGACAAGGGGCCACATACAAACAGGTCGTATCTTGTTTCGAAGTCAAAATCTACCTCTGGAATTATGACATAAAGACTGGGAGTGCTGCATCTCTTGCCTCCAAATACAAACCTCTTTCTGAAGACAAAGAAGATGAAAATCTTTTTTGATGACGCAAACCCACTTTCTGAAGAACAACCTGACGTTGGACCCCACCGCAGTGTGTTCTCTTATGGAAATATATCGGCCGACCCCGCTGTGTTGACCTTAAAAGAATTTTATGCATTCACTAGAGACAAACACATCCTAGGGTATGCAGGGTTTCGAGACAAAGCATTTTTTTTATTCCTACTGTCCCTAAAACTATGTTGAAGTTGGATAATGAGATGAGGCTTCGAAATTTTGATTACTACTTGTCTCAGGACTTCAGCCTCTCTCACATAGTTACCAACGGTTCTGGTAATGCGTCTTGTACCAATGTGGAGATCTACCTCTTGTTTTACCACAAAATTAATCCTGCTGTGGTAGATTTGCTTGAGAAAGATGATGAAGTATTATGACAACCCATTTATCTGAAGATGAAACGCGTGCCACAGAGAGAAAACGCTGATTTATGGACTACTCACAAGTGACTGATATGACTGACTTCATTGGTTTGAGTATACTCAAACACGTACTTTCTACTATTATTGAATTGCGGCTGGGTGGTGGTTTCTAAATACATAAGAGTGGCGTGACTCGTCCTATATGAGGACATTGAGAAGATCTTCAAATTATTCACTGTATTATGAATTCAACAAAGTGTAAGACAGTGATCCGTTTAACGAACTCCTTAGAAGCAAGTGTCACCAGTGTTTCGTAGTGTGCAGGCTTTAAGATTTTAGAGAAAGTAATTCCTTACCCGCGTTTTATGTGGGAACCTCCGGTGGACCAAGCATAATCATGGAGAATGGTTGAAGGTTTAATGCCCACCAGAAACCAAGAGACTCACAGACTAATTAGAGCTAGTAAAATCTTGAAGAAAATTGCTAGTTACACTAAATTAAATATCTGATGTTTCATCATCAGCTTGAGCTACACATGAAGATCTTTTTGTGGCTCTGGTAGCGGGATACATATCAGCACGTACTCTCTCAGAATATTGATTGATTAATTTAATAAAAGAAAGGCTGACACATTTGCCAATTCTCGACACTCGGTACTTGACAAACAATAACGCTCAGCAGCATGCGTCGAAGATCCAGATGCGAGTTTCTCAGGTCCCTTGGGTTCCTCAGAAGAAATGAGGTATAAATTTACTGAATAACATGTCACGAGCGGAAACTTAAGAGGCTCAGTCGATAAAAGGCCTCGGATAAGGCTGTGAGGGCTCTTGTAAAAGTAGGGATAGATATTCACAACCTGTGAATCGACATCCAACTACATATTAAATGGAGGCAACTTCACCAAAGACAAATTAATTGTGGAAAATTATAAAGACCTTCTGAGTGTTTTCTTCTACAGTAATAGCGGTTGTTTGCTCAAGTCAAACGTAGGACAGTAGGCATATTGTCAGCAAGAAGAGCAATGATACAGGCGTTGAGAGTAAACAAGCTGTTGAGGGCCTCAAAATTGCCATCAATTCTTGCGTAGAGTATCCGAGGGGCTGCCCAGGCGATAATAGCGAGGATGAAGACAATGATCAGAGGATTAGCTTACATGATATTTGCTTGTGATGATTTGTGATGAGGAAATACAGTGACTCTTATATAGACAGCCAGCAAACAGAATTCAGAAGGATTGACGAATTGAATCGGAACAAAAGACAAAAGACTCTGTGATATGACCTACAACAGGCAATTTTTTTGGCACGAGTGACAATAAACTATTTTTAAAATATCACATTCTCAATAAATCACTTAACTCCGTGATTAAGGCTGCATGAAAACTTTGGGAAGCAGCCTTGTGTTTCTTTAGTGTACAGGTTCTTCAGTTCAATAATAATGACAAAGATTAGTGGGTCATTCCCAAAATATCTTTGGTTACTAGCTAGTCCAGTTAGTCGAAACACCCTCAATTATCAAAATATCTAATGAAGTTAAAGATAATTACTGTCATCACGAGCCCAAGTGAAAACTATAGAGGTAATTTTTTGAATTTAGGATCATGTAATAGTTGATTGTCTAGCTAATGTCCAGAAATAGGAATTTTGCTAGCAATTTTTCACTGCAGTTCCTACATCCCAAGTTAGTACTAGTAAAGACTGGTAGCGATACAAAGTAGCAGTTAGTACTAACATTTCGTATACTAGTACGAAAAAATAATAAAAGAGTAACTAGTACAATTTTTCTTAGCGATAGACAATGTAACATCAGTCCAATGTGCATTAGGCTAACTACTATTGGTGTGAGCAAGTAAGCGGCCTCCAGAAATTCTTAATAGAGTATACTAAAGTAAAATGTGTGCTCTCACTTTTACGTGACTATTTCCCGGAGATGTTCTTGGATATTCTCATTTTGTCCTCCTCTATTTCTGATGCGGCATTTTGTATGACCCAGAATAAAACCAGAAAAAATCAAAAATCTACAAAGATGTTGGCGTAGACTATAACATTACAAGAAAGAAGCGAAAGTATCCGTAGTCCCAAAAAAGAATTCTATTCAACGCCGGCGTTTAGTGCAGGCTGAAATATACGCACTTCGCACTATATTTACAATTCCTTGCGTAATTACCGTCACCAATCAAAGTCGCGGTGCATATATCCAGCACCGAGCACGCTGAACTACTCACTCTTCTCCACAAGACTCATCTCCATTCACATCATGTCTGCCTACAAACAAGCTGGAATCTCCTTGACAAGAGCCATGGACATCGCTGCCAAGGCCGTCAGAAACTCTTTGAAGGCCGACTTCCGTGTTGCCGCCGAGAAGAGAGGATTCACTGAAATCAAGTCTCAAAAGTTCGAGAACGGCCAGGCTTCCGAGCCAAAGAACTTGGCTAAGTAGGGGTTTCTGAATGCGGCCCGTCGACTTTAAGGAGTGTCGTCATGATGAATGATTCACATAGATATATGATTTAACTGAATATACTGAGCATGATATAGCTATGTAGAGCAGATTGGACGAACCCCTAACCGGCTCCTATATTTTGAGTCTTATATGCTTTGATTCTAATCTTCAATCTTATTCAATTTTATTTAATCTTCTATTTCGTAGTCTAATTATACTATTTCCTGTGTTCTTCACCTCAATAAATACTATATACACTGTTTGTCTGCGCCGGCCCTAGGAAGTGACGTTGGTGGGGGCATTCACGCGTCTCACGTTTTCAGCCTCCTTGGCAAATTGCTGAAGCATCTTATCACGTACGTCGTGCGGCAAATCTTCCATCAGAGACATGATCTTGGCGAGATCCACCTCGTAGTTCTGCCTTTTCTCGATCTCCTCCGCCTCATGGTCCAACTGCTCCTGCATCTGTTGCTCTTCCTCGTCGATCTTGTCTTCGTGTTCCTTGAAGGTCTTTTCATCTAAAAGCCTAGAAAGCTCCGAAGATGGGTCGTTGATGAGCTTGATGAACTTGCCCTGCTCCACCACCTTACCGTGCTTACCAAGCACAATCACATTCTCCGACTTGGATATTGTAGAGAGTCTGTGCGCAATGGAAATGATGGTCATCTTTCCTTCCGACGTGAGCTCTCGGAGTGTTTCATTGATCAAAGTCTCCAGCTTGGAGTCCAATGCAGAGGTGGCTTCATCCAAAATTAATACCGCGGGACGTTTTATTAGAGCACGAGCAATAGCTACTCTTTGCTTCTGACCCCCGGAAAGAGATGCACCTCTGGACCCGATAATAGTATCGTATCCATCTGGGAAAGACTCTATGAAGTCGCTGCAGTTTGCCTGGCGAGCCACGTCTCGGATATCTTTCATTGAGAGCACGCTCAATTGTTTTGGAGTTAGGCCATAGACAATGTTTTCTAGAATGGTACCTGAGAGAAGAACTGGCTCCTGCTGAACGATTCCAATGATTTTTCTCCTGAGCTCTCTGACCTGAAGGTCATTGATATTGCTTCCGCCAATCTTCACAGCTCCTTCGTTCACGTTGTAAGATCTCAAAAGAAGACTTGCCACGGTCGACTTTCCAGCCCCCGAGGGAGCAACGAAACAGGTGCTTGAACCTGAAGGGATATCAAAACTCACACCGTCAAAGATCAAGTCGTTTGGACGCGTTGGGTAGCTGAATTTAACGTCTTTGAACGAAATGTCATTGGCAATTGGGCCAATCAACTTCTCACCTTTGACTGAGGGCACACGGTCCTTGCAATCGATCAATTCAAAAAGCTTCACTCCTGCTCCGGCACCTTTCATCAACTCCATGTAAGTCGTTGTGAGACTGTAAAGTGCCAGATTGAAGAATTCCGAGTACATAGTGAATGCAACAACGTCACCCGTGGTCATCTGCCCATTGAGAATCAAATAAACTCCTAGAGCAATACACGACAAGTAACCTGTATGGTAGAGCGAGTAGATGGAGACCGAGTAATTAGACTGAGCTAAAGCCTCCTTTTTGGCCACGCCCACGACATTCCGCAACTGCGTCGAGTACTTGCGAAGCTCTTTATCTTCGCCTGTGAATGCCTGTATCAATTTGACCGAATTCAACGTCTCCTCACTGACTTTAGTTAAGCCGGCAGTGGCATTCTGCAATCCAGTCGACAAGGAGCGAATCTTCTCGCCGTACCACACCGAGCCGAAGGTGATGGGAGGAGAAATCAACATCATCACGCCAAATAAAATGGGGTTTATGGAAAGCATCATGTAAGCACTGATCAAACCAAAAAGCACGTTTTTGAGTCCGTCCGGTAAGTTGCTCGTGATGGATCGGGATACCACGTACGCATCGCTGGAAAGCCGAGAGATGAGATCTCCGGCTTTATGCTTGTCCAGGTCATAGAAGGCAGCATCGTGCCTGACCAAGTGTTTCATGACTCGAAGTCGAAGCCGCGCCACCAACCTTTCACCCAAGATCTTCAAAAGCCAAATTCTGGCCCAGAAGCAGAGCGCACTCGTCATCATAAACGGCACCATCACGCCGAAAACAGTGGTATATTTGTAGCCCCAAATCATCAAGTTGCCATCTTCGTCCTTGAGATTTTCGTTGAAAGCATCAATAGCAGAACCCACCAATTTGACCGACGTCGTCGGATAGAGCACAGCAAACAAAATGAATGCTAGGGCGTAGATAAATAGTTTCAAATCCGGCCGCCCAAGCAGGAATATGCGCCGGATGGTTCTCCAGTTTTCCCGGAACTTGATTTTCTGGTGTGCCTCCTTCTCCCGTTCCTCCTTGATGACTTGCTTTTTTTTTAGCTTCGACTGTTCCAAATGTTTGATCACAGGCTCACACTCCAGTATGGCTTTCGTCACTTGTTCATCGCTTTCGGAAATCAGCTCTGGATCCAGGTTTGCTTCCCATTTCAGATTTGCTCCCGAAAATAGCCTCTTTGCGAGAACCGTGATACTTCGATTCTCGTGATTAATGATTTGGCGAGGGTATATGGATGAAGGTTTCTCACGGAGCAAGCTAAACGCACGTGCCGGGACATGGAGTAATACCTGCGAATGACAAGTAAGACCCACCATAGTTCGTGGTTTTAATATGGGTCTCAAGGACCCTAGCGATAGCATTGTGCAGAGGCTTTGCATTACAGTGGCCGGTCGCTGTGAGTGCCCGAGAATGAAACACTGGTGTGTGCAGGAATTTAGTCATAGAATTTCACGATATTTTTTGAGCTGCTTTACTAAACTGTTCTACCAAACTTCTCTACCGAATTTCTCTATCAATTAAACTGTTCTAGCACTGTTATGAACTGCTCATTGATTAAACTCCTCTGTCGGCAAAACTCTGAATCATACCAATTTCTGACTCCTCGTACTCGCGGATCTCAATGGTTCCATCCTCCTCCAAAAAAGTGTTTGCCTGTATAAGTTGCTTTCTGGGCAATTTTTTCAGGAGCACCACGTCTCTGAATTTAGCGTAATCGTCGGTAACTCCGGTGATTTCGTCGTAGTAAGCAAGTCCCTCTTTGACATTGGCAGTAGTTTTGAAGATGTGTAAGCTGGATAAGAAGTCACGCAAAGCATTCACTGCTTCTTTGCCAAGCTTGCTTTCGTCAATGGCCAACTCCAAGTCCTCGTAGTTTTGTTTGGAGTGCTTGAGGGAAACTACTCCCGCTCTGTGCAAGCACTTGAAGATTCCAAATCTGGCTTGCATGTGAGGCTGGCCCCATTTCTTGGACTCGGGATCCCAAAATTCCAATCCGATCAAGCCTGCTCTGGCCATGAGAAGAGTGGCAATTAACTTCACATCCTTTTGGTTTTCGTCACCCTCGATTTCAAAAATTGGAAGAACCTTTGAGGGCTTGAACAAAATGAGGTACAATGCCACCAATTCGGCTCTGCATTCTTCAAAAGACCCAGCAGTTGCTCCAAACAACGATCCCCATGTCTCGTTTGGACCGTAATATGTCTTGATCTCAGAGTGTGCCTCCTTGTCGAAGTTAAACTTCCCCTCGCTCGTCTCCTGCAAGAGCTTACCAGTTCCATGGCCAAGTAACTCATGCAACCCCACCTGAACCTCAAAAGCATCGTCTCTCCACTTTCTGAATTTTGCTTGCAAAGATTCATTGACGAAACTGATGATCTCCTCCTTTTTTGGCTTCTTAGGGTTGGCACTCAACACATTCCCAAGAGACACGTTCTTAAAGCCAAAGTTCAACCTGACATCGTCATAGTTTGGGATATTAATACCTGCCGGGACTCCCGATCCGGCAAAAGTCAAAACCTCCAAAGACGTAAAGTCGGGAGGAGTGAACTTGTCCTTCTCATAAAGCTTATCCCATGGCAAGAAAGGAATCAACACCGTAGCATTGCTAACCAAACTAGAGAATTTGGCAGTACGTTCTTGGTTGACCATAGCAACCAAACCTTCCCATTCACCACGCACGCCAGAGGGGTCTCTGTAAGTCTCAATAAAGCCAATATTGGACTCAACTGCAGGGCCCAAATCCTTGACCCATTGAATTTGAGACTCCTTGTGTGCATTCATGGATCCAGTCTCAAAAGACTCGGCGTATGAAGCAAGCATCTTTTCCTGAGTAGCGTTGGCTGCCACGTCTTTTGCTGCTTTCATGTGATAAGTGATGTGAGCAAACTCAGCCGCATGGTCACCAAATTGAATTTCAATACTGATATCACCCTCCAAGATTTCATTCGGGTAGTAGCCGGTGGCATTTTTCTCAAGAGCACTAGCTACCTTGACGATGAACTTGTTGTCGGAGACTTTGGTGACCCTGGTGTTTTCCGGCATGATACCCTTTTTGGCCAAAGCAGAGTTGACGGCCTCGATTTCAGTCTTGTTAATCAACGAAGCGCAGTCGGGGTAGTAACTGGATAATTGCCCCTTTTCTGGCCATCCCAACAAACCAACCGTCGTTGAGTATAAAGGAGCTTCGATTTTCTGATAAAGAGGGCACAATTCTTCTCCTGCGGCCTTGACAATACTTGCAAAGGCTTTGGAATCCAATCCTGGTACAAATTTTTTATCTCCGAATGACTTGTAGTTACCCAAGTTGGATAAGAATTGCGAGGCGTACTCCAAGTACAAAATCACCGATTTCTGGTCATTTGGAGCCAAGGCCTGGAAGTAGGCCTCGGTGGTTTGAGGAGAACCCAAGGCTTTGTGGACGGCCAAAATCAAGTCATAAACGTCCTCACTTTCTGGGGACACGGATCTCAAGACTGCCCTGGTACCCCAGTGAGAGGCTCGGGACAAATGATGAGTATATTTCTTGAGTTCATCTGAGGCCAATTGATCAAAATGCTTTTTAGCCGAAAGCAAAATAATCGGCGCTTCTGAGTCTGCTAAAAAGGTAGACATGCTAAGTTTTTGTAAGTCTGTATTGGTGTAGCTCCGTTACAAGCAGGGAAGCATTCTTATTTATGTGGAGACGATTCGCGGCTGCGGGGCCGTTCTCTGGTGTGGCATCAGAGCCGTGCTGAGCCAACTAGAATCCCACATGACTCAGAAAAATTGGGCAAAAAAGGGAAACTAACAGCTGCCTTTTTTGCTTGAAATACGCCATGTACTTGTATTTATTTCTACTGACTTGAGCTGTGGCCGGGCAAGTTGTCTCTTGCTGGTTGGTACACGTAGCGGTACCCGTTTCCGCACTATGCCAGTTATTGGCCCGATTACCATAGATTAGGGTGCAGATTACACGAGCAGAAAACGTCAATAAAATATCCATGAAAAGTCAACGAAACAACAAAAAATATCCATTCAATTCTCAATGAATTGTCTACTTAGATTTCAACCAGATCTTTGGCCAGTTTGCCCAAATCAAACAACAGATTATTGGTGTACGGGTGTCTCTATAATAGGCTTACGAACCTTGCCGTTGCCTGCATAATATCATCTGATCCAGTGCCCACCTCCGCCTCAGCAAGTTGCGGTAAACCCAGACCTACTAAATACCTAGTTCCTGTGTTTACCATGGAAAAAATTGATATATCAAAAAACTCAAAGAGCATTGAGGCTCTCTACAACAAAATCGTCAGGGGCGATCCAAGCGCATCCTACGGGGTTTTCACTGTTGACAAGAACGGCGTTCTTGATGCCAGCTTCTCCGGAAACGGAGACTTGAATGAGTTTGTGGACGAGTTCAACGATGGTTCTGTGCAGTTTGGTTTAGCCCGTGTAACTGTTCCAGGCTCCGACGTGTCCAAGAATTTATTATTAGGATGGTGCCCTGACAATGCGCCTGCCAAGTTGCGCTTGTCTTTTGCTGCCAACTTCGCCGATGTGTCTCGCGTATTGTCCGGCTACCACGTTCAAATCACGGCCCGTGACTCCGATGATTTGGATGTTGACGAGTTGCTTTCGAGAGTTGGAGCTGCTGCAGGTGCTAGATATACTTTGCACAGTGCAACTGCTGGTTCCAAGGATTCTGTCAAACAGACCACGCCAATTACCCCTAAGCCATCTGTGATCAAGCCAGCGGAGTCCAAACCAAGTGAAGTTGAATCTAAGCCAAAGCCCGTTTTCGGTGCTAAGCCTACGTTCGGTGCTAAACCTTCTTTCGGCTCAAAACCTTCTTTCGGCTCAAAACCTTCTCCTGCCTCTAAACCTGAATCTCAAGATGATGGGTGGGGTGATGAGAAGGAAATTGAGGAGCGGGACTTTGAGAAAGATCCATTGAAGTACGAGCCTTCTGCCTACAAGCCCACCAAAGTGGACATTGATCAATTGCGCAGCCAAAAGTCTGACACGATTTCTTCGACCCCCAAAGCGCAGTCTATTGAAAGGCCGGATAGTCCTGTACATGAGGAGCCCAAAAGCTTGAACGATAAAATGTCCGCCTACGAATCCAATAATGATGGCAGACTCACTTCTTTGCCGAAGCCTAAAGTCTCAAACTCTGTTGCTTCTCGCTACACTCCATCTAAGCCTGCACCTGGAGCTCCAGCTTTTGGCTCCAAGCCTACTTACGGAACCAAGCCTCACGTGCTCGAAAAGGCCGTCAAGAACGATGCCCCAGGGGGTGTTTACAAGGTACACGGGAACGAAAACGGATTGACTCCTGCACAAGCCTGGGCCCAAAAAAGAGGTAAGTACAAGGTTGAGTCTAATACCGAAGACTCGATCGAGGCTGACATATCGGAAAAGTTGGGGGCAGCTTCTATTGATGCCAAAAGCGATGAAGAGGAGGAACCTCCTGCGGTTCCAAAAAGAGACATGCCATCATTACCCATTGAAAAGGAAGATGAAGAAGATGAAGAAACGCAGACTCTCACTCATGCTCGTGCACCCTTATCTGCATTCCCTGCTCCTCCCAAGAGAAACATCCCTGCTCCTCCAGCCCAAGCTGCAGATGAAGAAAAGGAAGAAGAAAAAGAAGAAGAAAAGGAAGCACCTGCTCCAAGTTTACCAGCTCGTAATTTGCCACCATTGCCCTTCAGAGAAGAAGTTCAGGCACCTATTGAGTCAGTCAAGTCTGAAAACCCATCCAGTGAAGATTCCATTACTGCTGTTGCTCAGTATGATTATGAGAAGGACGAAGATAACGAGGTGGGTTTCGAAGAAGGTGATTTGATTGTGAACATCGAATTTGTGGATGAAGAGTGGTGGTCTGGTAAAAACTCAAGAACCGGAGAGACGGGAGTTTTCCCTGGTTCGTACGTGACCGTGAACGAAACTGAAAAAGCCTCGGAAACTGATCAGGAGCACGCTGACAATGGCACACAGCCTTCCAGCTCTTCTGGAAAGAGCGCAATTGCTGAATATGATTATGAGAAGGAAGAGGATAACGAGATCGGCTTCAATGAGGGTGACTTGATTGTTGAGATCGAATTCGTGGATGAAGACTGGTGGTCCGGAAAACACGCTGCTACTGGGGAAGTGGGTGTCTTCCCAGGCAACTATGTCAATTTACAATAGACGGCAAATGGCAGTTTTGAGATAAAAAAAGAATACAGGCAACTTCAATCTGACCGGAGATACTCACACACGGCGTCTCCCCAAACCTGTCTTCTTTTGTAGAAAGCCAAGTCCTCAGGAAGAGATTCGATGGCTATAGCAAGCTCGACTCCAAGGCCCTCGGCTTTGATGTCTTTCACAGGAATTAAGTAGGTCCTGACCAACATGATGTTTGCTCTGGATTTCGGAAGCCTCGTAAGAACTTGGCGCTCACATCTCATAAAACAAGCATTGTCGAAATCTATATCGCTGACACTAAGTCTTTCAAGCACATCGCCTTCTCTGGCATGGTGATCTTCAATTTTGAACAAGACCGTATTAGTTTGAATGGACCAATTATTACGTACCCACAAATCTTTGGGCTCGAGCTTATTGAAGAATCTGTGCATGGGGGAGATAAGACGCGTCTTATACTGCGGTACTGGCTTATGGATGTAGGAAATTGGCTGGTCAAAACTGACCGACGGATCGAATCCCGCAGGAGAGCCTGTAATGGAAGCTCTTAGCTTGTACTCCTCGTCCGGATCACTGGGGTCGTCCTTAAGCATTATCAAAATGTCTTCTTCAAGGTTTCCGGTGAGCACGCTCAAAAGGTAAGAAGGTTTGCAGCTGTCACCCACCAAAGGGAAAGAGTCATTGTTGATCAAGTTAGAGACAACATTTTTCTCCTGGTCAGCCTTAAAATATCCAGGATATCTCTGGCACAAGAAATGTGTGGCTGTGTTGTAAAACTCTTTGAGGGCGTCCTGAGCCCGTTTGCTTTCGTTGCAAAACATCATCTTGTGTTGAAACTGTTCCATGTATTCGCAACGGAGCCTGGTGTTATCTAGGTATGTTTTTTCGATCAAGAGTAACTCATTACGATCGTTGGCAATGTTTCTTATACCAAGAGAAGGATTGAAGTTCTTCTTTCCCTTGAAGGGGCGGATATATCTAGGTTCACATGTGTCCCAGCGAAAGTCTGAGTTGACGGCACTGACTCTGTCATCAAACTGGCGAACGGGATTAAAGCAGGCCCGACTAATTCGGTGCCATTTTATAATTCCCAAAGAGACAATGATAACTAAGGCTATCATAGTGATCATGGTACCGCGCGGAACTCTCGACCAGGAGATATGCGCATGATTTATGTGTTCCCCCTTATCTTATCTCCCAGAGTTAGCAGGTCAGAGCGAATGCGCCAAACTTCCGCTCAAATTCCGCGCGGAGCTTGGATTCCGAAATTCCTTTCCTGGCCGAATTCGGGAAGTGTGCAGGTGGTACACTGTATCCAGGTGAAACAATACAAATAGACCTCTATTTTATCCCTGGTGCAGTTCAGGCATTGCTTGTTTCGCATTTCCTCGATTGAGATGTTAGTGCCAATTACTGCTGCTGCGTGTGTCTGCAGGACAGGTTGCTGGGCGCAAATTTGTGGTCGCTCACCACTCTCAACATTATTGATAACTCAAACCACTGGGCATTTTCACAGTTCAGATGAACCATAATCAACGTCTCGCATAATATTTCTCATTTATCTAATTTTTTTCCTTTCACTTCATTTATCACGATTTCATCCCAATTTTATATCAAAACAACCCTTTTGTATCATTCTAGTGTGTATTTTCGTCTGGCACGACTTTCTTAGATAAATGGAAGTCATAGATGATGAGCTTCCAAGCTCATTACTGTGCAACGCATTTTTCCTTTCGGCCCCTTTGAAGCCAATTTTAAAAGAATCTTCCGCCAAAGCTTACTCATTGAGGCTAAATTTAGAAGGCACTACTGCTGAAAGTTGTCCTAAAAATGTCCAGTTTAGTACTCCGTTGGAAATCCCAGGCAATGAGTTGATTCTTACCACTTATACTCCAAGGGGGCGTGCTGCATCTGACAAAATTAGAAAATTTCAAGAGATGCTTTGTAACTCCTGTGATGCCCTCAAAACAAAGGTATCTACCACCAAAGAGGACTGTAGGCAATTTTGGTGGAACAGAGAAAAAAAGATTTGGTCTTCCCTACAGCACTTTCCGCCCTCTGTTTTAAGTGATGACAGTGGAAGTGAGTCTGCGACGGATTCGCTATTGTTTAACTATAACCCTGGCTTCCTTGAGGCCAGTACCTCGGCAGTGAGAAATTGCAGAAATCGGATTTTGGAAAAGCTCAAGAAATCGCTCACTTTTGATAGAATGAGTCAGGAGGACTTTGCAGAGCCTGAGTGTGTGCTGCTTCTTTCAAATATTCAACCTGACTTTGACTCGTTTCTAAGCGAATACGCCCCGATGGATTTGATCTCCATTTCCTTTGATTACGGGCTTTGGGAAGATGCTGGAGAAGGTCTGGATACGGAGCTTTTCCGTACTGATCAAGAGAGTGATTTGATTAGTATCACATACCATTTTAAAGAGTTTGAGGGCACAGAACTCCATATTGGGTCGGATAATGTGCTGCTGGATGCTGGATCTTTGGACACTGGCTCTTTAGACACTATAGCTTTAAGAGAAAAAAGAACTGCATCCCCTCTTCTCAAATTACCTGATGAGTGGGACTTGTTTGATAACGAATCTTATTGTCTTTTCGAATTATTCCCCGGTAAAGAAGAGTCAAAATTGCTACCTTTCAGATATCAGCTGACCGATACTCATTCCGGGCCGGACTATTGTGCACCACGCCCAGAAACAATGAATAGAGCCACATTCCACTCCTTTCCCGTCAAGAATCCGGCAATGGCTCTGCTGCTGCGTCTCCAATTTGCAGACCTGCTGATTTCCCTGAATGCTAATTAAATTTCGCTCTTCCCAAAAATCCGTGGTGATTTGGAATTAGTAGCTCTAAGGTATTGTTTCGAATCATTACACTTATTTCAGCAGACTACCTTGTGAACTTCCATTTAATAAAAATAATTCAAGGCTTCAATACAAATAATTTACAATCGTCATAAGTCATTAATCTATAAAGCTGCATTCATCATGAAGTTGGCACTAAGTAGTTCATTGGCACGGGCATTCCGCTAGACAACTCCAACTTTTCTACCAGAGGGAAATTTGCCAACAAAGCACGCACTGCGTAGGGACGTTCTCCTGTTAAGAGTTTATCGTTGAAGAATATACCTCTGATGCGGTGGACCATGAAGCTCAATTTTTTCAAAATGTCGCACGCAATTGTAGTGACCGTGAGGAACTCGTGCGATTCAGCCAAGTCGTTGAACTGCACACTTTGCCCGGTGCGCGTTATTGTGGAGTCGAAGTAAAAGTATGTGTTGAGAAGTCTGCCGCATTTCTGGTAAGAATTTTGCAATTCGTTAAAGTAGTCGATGCATTCACTAAGAAACTGCTGCACAAACTCCACTCCGTTGAAAAACATGAATATGATTTTTCCGTGGAACATGCCGGACCGAGGATCTGAAAGACCCTCTAAACTCAAATGAGTAATGAGGTCCTTGAATGAGTCCAAGTATACCAGGTTATCGTTCTTTGGAATCTCCTCCTTTCTTTGCAATTCCAGCAAAGCGGTTTCCACTTGCGTGACTGCTCCGTTAGTCACAATCAAGATGTCATAATCTGAGATTGGAACACATGTGTATTTTTGAATCATTTCTTTTTGTTTGATTTTTATTTTTGGCGAGAGAAACTATTCCGTGACGTAGGATAAAATCTCAAAACTGGGGTAGATAGCTCAAGATTGATTAGTAAATTGCTATGTGTGCGAATAAATTATTGGCTTGCGATAAGAGATAAGCAAAATCCTTTTATAAGTTCGGCCTCTGAACGGCGTTTTTCTATCTGCCTTTTTTGTATAAATACCCCATGTTTTTCCTCAAACTTGGCTGGAGTTTCCCAGGCCGGGTGACATTTTGCGCGCCGCAAATTGCGCAAATGCGCCGAGACGCAGCAATATTTGTGGGGAATACTGTATACGTTCAATTATGTCAAAAGTGCCGTGTGAAAAAGCTGCGGATTCGGACTTCCTTTTGTTCGGAAGTTTAGATACAATGCGTCTTATATTGACCAAGGGCGCAAAGCTGGTCGAAGTTCGTTCATATATATTTATCCCTGACTCCAAGAGCCGGGACTTCTTCCACCTATCGTGTTAGTTATAATGATGGAGAAATATTATGAGAGTGCACTTGGAATGGAGTTGTAAATTATTAGGTTCAAAATTCACGCATAGGTGTGTTTTCTGCACCCCACTTTAATCCCCAACAATCATGGCGCAGACTCATACCTTTCGCGGCTTGTTTCAAGCAGTAGACCCTCTTATAATTGCCAATACTTGTACGAAAGTAAAGTGAAATTGGAGAACCGCTTGCATTGAATTATTACCGTTTACCCTAACCAAAATAGTGACTTACCCTCATAAATGGCTTGACCTTAATTGTAACTTGCCGTTGATCAACAACGGACCTCACCCGTTATTCTCAGAGTCCGCACTTACATGAACCTTCAGAACAGCGTGGTCTGAATAGCTTATCTCCCGACTCGTTGAATCAGTAACTTCCACCATCTCTGAATCAGTTGCATGGTGAACATCCACTTTTGCTGAATTCACATCTCTGCTTTATGGTACATCAATATCCTCCAATAAATCAGGCACGAGGTGCTCTGGCCCGGCCAAGTCCTCACTACCATCTAGGGCTGTAACCTCTTCCATATTAGAGGAGCCATTGGTGCTTTCAGAATCTTCAGCACTATCATAATTTGGCGGAGTTTGCGGAATAAGACTATTCAATGTTATGCGCTCTTCCGCAGACGCGTCGCTATAGGCATTGTAGCTGAATTTGTCGTGATCGTAGTCCGTATCTCTTTCATGCAAGCCCCAAAAGTCCGGGGGAAAATCGTTCTCTCTCTCTGACAAGTCATTGTCATCGCCCACCTCCGATCTCTCCAACAATATATCACCATTGAATTTATTATATGCCGGCGGAGCCGGGCCATTTCCTTCCAAAGGCGCAAACCCCCATTTTTTCACATTCCCTTCGATAAAAACATACCCAAGCTGGCCAATGTTGACATGGACTGAACATAAATTGTTTGCACCGATTATGGGGTATATCTGGCCATTCTCCGGTAGTCTGTAATTTTTAATATGCCCGCCAATTTTCAGCTCACTCACCTTCTTTCCGTTTCTAGTAAAAAAAACGGTGCCCGAGCGAACCCTGTAGCCAACTCCAACCACATCGCCTTCGATTAATTGAGGAAAGGGTGCATCACTCGTAAAGGGAAATGGCTGGCTATAACGTCTGTATCCATCACTGTCGTATGAGATTGATTGGGCGTGTCTGCCAGGTAACCGGAACCACGGGTGAGGCTTTGATCCGAGGCCAATGGATATTGTGGTCTCCTCGGGCTTAGGAAGTGAAAAAATTTTGCTCTCAAAGTAATATACGTCATTGGCTTGCGGTATCGGCAAATTCGTCTGCGTGGAGCATTCGAACTTCTTAAAAAAATTAAGCTCAAACTTTTGAACAATAAGAAGATCGTTATTGCTGAGCATTCCATCTTTGACAAACTCCCAAGCCTTGATGCCCCTCTCTTGAATACTCAAATTTTGCGATAGCGTGAGTGCGCCTCTTAGATAAGGATTTGTGGCGACATAGTCTTTAGCCTGAAAGAAAATCTCCTGTTCGTCCAGATTGAGCTCCAAGTAGGCCTGATTGTCCTCTTGTCTGCTCAAATCCTCTTCGGAAATACGCCTGTGGAAAGCAAAAGCACAATAGAGTGCAGCACACGAAACGACTATGCCTAAGAGGGTGAGCACTATGACAAATATGAAATACATGACGTCACTGGAGACTTCCGAATCGTAGCGAAACTCGCCTTTCGTTGGCGTTATGGGTAAACACTCCGATCGTGTAATAAAGGCTATTGAGCCTAACGCACAGCGTATTCTGTGGGAAAACATGTGGCCTTATCGTGTAAATCCAGGGCTAAAGGGTGAGAAGCTGATAATAAAATGCACTGTGCACGACCTAGTGGTACTGCACATCGTGTACGAAGTATCATGCCAGGTTATTCGAACGTTTTTCGAATTGTATGTAAAACTACTTAGCAGTATAATCAGGCTGTTATTGCAGTGTTAGTAGTAGCTATTTGATGTCTTCTGATCATGATAGCTTACACCTGTGAACTCTTATTTAAATCATTTTTCTCTGGCTTCTTGATCTCCCTTATGATTCAACGTTCAAAAGCTATGAATTCTGACTAATAATTGTACGGCTGTAGAACTAAATTCTACGCTAAATCGACTACGTGACACATATTGGTAAAGCAAGCGTGCATTCAAATGTTTGCAACCGTCTGAAGTGATTCACATAAACGAAATATCGTGAATCTTCGCTCCCTCTTTCGAATCATCATGGGTGCCCTCAAATTCGACTAAGACAAATCTCGATTTCGTAAGCTCCGGGAATTCAAATTTAGTAACGTTGTAAATCTTTTGCAAGCGTACACCTGTACCTTCTTGATCTGCTTCAGAAGGAGTGACGGTTCCTGCGTACACTTGCTTAAATTTAACGATCACTTCATTGTCCCACTTCAAATCAACTAAGGTATTGATTTGTGGTTGAGCAGCATCAGAGATGTTCGGAACATTTTGTTCGTGATTTTGGGGAGATTTGTCTGAGACCAAATCTTCCACAAAGATCCGAAGCTCTTCAGCAGGCTTGTTGCCCCAATTGATTACACCTTTAGAGAGGTGCTGCTCCAGTTTCAAGTCAACAAAAACTCTTGCTTGGTCCTTGGTTGCGGATTGCCAGTGGGTGCCATTGTCTCCATCATGCATCAGCTCAGAAACATCTCCAAACAATCCAGCTGAGACGTTGGAGAAACGAGCCAACCCGCACTCTGTAAGACTTTCGGGTCTGGATTTTTTCAACAGACTGATTTTGAAAGAGATTTTACCCTTCTTCCATAGCTTCTTTGTCTCTTTTTTATCGTTCTTATGGTTAAAAGCAACCTTAAACTCGTCAACAGAACTTTTTAAACCATTCACTAGACCTTTGTTTTCAATCACAAATTCAGAGTCGCTTAAAGTAATGTCTAAAGTGTGGTTGAGATATTTCAATCCCTTCACATTAACACCTTGAGGCAAAAGAGACAATTTAGAAGCATCAAATTCCAAGTATCTGACAATCCGGCCTTTTTTAATCTCAAAACTGTAATGAATGCCGAGAACACCCAGCACAAGAAGTTGCAAAAAACCTCCATGTGCTGTCAAGAAAGGGAAAGCGGGGTGGGTTCCTTGATTAGTCAAAAAGTTATCATTGTTTTGCTCGGAGAACTGTGCAAAAGGACCTCTTAAAAATGGCTGCACCGATTTCATCAAATAGGACTCTGAGGAGCAGCCTTGATCAAGAAGAGCTGAGCTGACGATGGAGAAGATAGGGTAAGTCATTGCTGGACCGGTGCTGACCTGCTTCATAGCGTAGTACTCCAAATTTGCCACGGCTTGCTCTGGCGTTATGAGCTCATTTTCGAGAGGGTAAGTAATCATGATGACATCTGCTTGTTTAACCTGGATAGACGAATTCATACCACTGTACTCAAGAACAACATTAGGGTCTTCGGGGGAAACGGGCATGAGCATCTTGCCTTTAATGTCCAAAAATTTTTGAGGTACAGTCTTACCAAGATGCTTGGCTACGGCCTCTATCCACGACATGGTAGCAGAAATGGCCGAGTTGGTGTATGCGGCATTGTCAACATGGTTTGCGAACTCGTCAGGGTCGGTAAGATTGCGTGTGGTATACTTAGACAAAGTTTCGTTGTATTCCACATAGGTTGAGAAAAGGTTTGCTGCGTCATAGATAATTGGGAAGATCTTCTCCTCAAGGAAAGCATCATCAACTGAACCACTCAAATACAACTTAAATGCTGAAAGTGCCACAGCTGAGCTGACATGGTACTCATAATCGAAACATGGTCCTGTAGCAGTACAGTTTCCAAATCTGCCACTTGTCCAGGGATAAATTGCCCCTTCGAAGGTGTCCTTTGGGCGACCTGGAGACTGAATGTTTTTCTTAGCCTGATCTCTTGTCTCGAGTCTGTAATGTAACAAACTCTTAGAAACCTCTGGGTTGAATGGCAAAATGCCAATCAGCATCCAGAGATCAGTGTCCCAGAACACCTGGCCAGCGTAAGAGTCCGAAGACAATCCGGACACACTCAAAGCAGATGTGAGTCCCTCTGCTCCCTCACGCATATTCGCATTGAGATGGAAAATCGAAGCTCTGGATGCCAAAGTCAACAAAGGGCTGTCTGGGAATTCTACTTCGAGCGAAGTCTGCAAAGATTTCGACCAAGCTTTATCGTTTCTCTTGGACAACTCCTTGTAGTCAGTCGTCTCCACAAATTTTGTAGCAGCCAGTATAACATTTTCCTCCAGCTTGTACACACTGACGTCCAAGTCTGTAGTGACTATACCAACTAATTTGGAAACAGAGATTGCCTTTTTTGGTGCGATCGAAAACCTCATTCTCCGCTCAATTGTGTCTTCACTGTTGTAACATTCGTCAGCAACAGTCTCTTCTTCGGAAGAGACTTCAGAGTATATGGCCCCAAATACGTTACTAAGTCCTGCAGGGCTGAAAGACATCAAGATTCCTTCATCAAACTGCTTCACACTTCTTAATGAGCATCTTCTAGAGGTTTTGAAATCCAAGCGGTCAATTACTTCGATCGTGACAGATTCATCGGTAGGATTCTCAATTGTCACTTTGATCAGACCCAAATTGATGTCTTCCTTATTTGCAGACACGTCGTACCTTATATTCACTTTGTTAAGCCAATTGTACTGAGTGGAAACAACACCCGTTTCCATAGACAAATTTTGTGTGTAGTTGCTTATGGAGCCCCATGTGGCCGGCGATGATGCAGGGTCCAACACCTTGCCATCCATTGCTAAGCCCAAAAATGTCCATTGTGGTATAGCCGAAATCACACTGTCCCATCCATACTGATATAACCAAGGGAAGTTGCTTCCATTGGTGGACTCCTGTGAGTCGTAAAATCCAGCAACAAAAGCCCCGGCGTATCTTTCATTGAATAATGGCCATCCATTCGATAAGTCCTCACTGTTTGCCTGTGGCAACGAAGACAAGGTATCGTTGGCAAATCCGTGGCCCAAGTTTGGGATTCTGGCACCAAAAAACCCGTTTGCGACATATGGTTGTCTCTGGTACAGGTGGGAATCCACAAAGTCTAAAGTTCCGAGAACATTGTTCACATCGTCATAGAACGCATTATCTGAGTAAAGCAATTGAGAATAAATTTGTTTATTCTCTGTCAGGTTCACTAAAGCGGAGAGGGAGGACGTGTCACAATTTAAAGTGAGGCCCGACAGTGTTGCAGCAATGGCCAAGGCGCAAAAAAGTCTTTTCGATTTCATCTTAGGTTGATTTTCTCTGATTCAAAATTTTCCACTGGCTCTGCATAGCATTATATTCTCCATCATTTTCTTCAACTCGCCCGAAACTTTCCGCATCATCAGGTGTCAGGCTACTTGCGCGTATCCTGCCATAACTTATCCGCTTTGCCGCCTGCAAGCAAAGTGCTCTGCTTGAAGATGATCCGCTCGGCATGTATTTCTTGGCGTTACGTGCACTCCAAGATGCAAAAGCACGACATGCAAATTCTTGGTTCAGTTTTTTATGCTCTTAGCACAAAATCGTCTCGCTTAAGAATTATGCACCCCGCAAATTTCGCAACGGCTTTCAGCGTATAATAATCACTTCCAAGCATTTCAGTAACAATTTGCGGAGATAGGCATCAACGAAGCCACACTTCAATGGGGTCCAATTTCTCCGAATGTTATATAAATACATAGTATGATGGTGCAAGATTCAAAGCAAAATGGCGCAATGAACGGGCAATTCTTTCTCTACTATTGTTTTCGGCAGTCGAGTCCAAGAGTTTTACATAACCATCTCAGAAACTTAGACGATCTACATTTTGAAAAGCGCGGGGCTTGAATCTTCTGACGAGTGCGCACGGCCTAGGATGAATTAGGAAAGATGCCAGCGCACCCACTTCGCCGATTGAGAGCCTAACTTTGTCGTTCTCGGTCACATAGGTAAATCTTTAGATAACCATATATCTAAAAATTAGTCCCATCGAATCATAGTTAAGAATAAGCTAAGGAGTTAAAACTCGAAGTTCGAGGCCAGTCCAAGAAAATCTCATTTGCATATACGATACTATAAAAGTGCATCAGGATTTATACCAAGCGCATCAAGGAAAATATCAAACACAACAAGCATAATTAAAGAAAAGGATAATAATCATGTACACAGTATAAAATGATGCACAAAGTTTAATAATCACGTACAAAGTGTAATAATGAAGTGAAAAGTATTATAAATTGATGCACAAATTATGATAATGAAGTGCGAAGCACAATACGGCACAAACAAAACACACCCCAAAACGGTATGTTAATGCATCTAATTGTTAGTCCTTTACATAGAGAACAATCAATCGGGCGCGGCATTGTTTGTTTGCCGCAGGGGCCATTCAAGTTCTGCGCACTCCAAAAACACTCGGCCAAGGCACGTTAGCGAAAAATTGTGTACCTCACAGCCTCTATTCTATTTTTGTCGCGAAGTCGCGTTTCCTTACGACGCGGTCAGGCCGCAGCGCTTTTTGCTGCAACGCGAACATGTCTAACCGGGCTTCGACACAAAAATAGATCGTGACATTGTTCTCGCAATACTTAATAACTCGCTGAAATACCCTGATCTTTTCCTTGATTTGCACTTCATACAGCTATGAATCTTTTCTATACCCTTCTTTCTTTAAGCGCTACTACATTAGCAGCAGACCTATGCAATCCCCTTAAGCAAAGCTGCGATTCTGAAAAGGCATTAGGTACATCTATCAAGGAAACATTTTCTAGCGAATCCAAATACTTCAGCGAAAAAGTCAGTAACGGCGTTTCTTACTCAAGCGATGGTGTCAGGTTCCGGGTTGCTAAGAAGGGAGATAATCCATCAATCATGTCTAACTTCTACATGATGTTCGGCAAAGTTGAGGCAGTGATGAAAGCTGCCCCAGGCAAAGGAATTGTTACTTCCTTCTTCCTTCAAAGTGACGATCTTGATGAAATTGATATTGAGCTACTTGGTGCAGACACAAAACAATGGCAATCAAATTTTTTCTCGAAGGGAAATACCGCCACTTACGATAGGGGTGAGTTCCACGATGCGGCAACTTCTCTTGTGGATGAATATCATACATATACCATTGAATTCACTCAAGACACTGTCACCTTTGCATTAGACGGAACAATCATGAGAACATTGGATCCAATGAATCCTCAAGGTTTCCCTCAAACCCCCATGCGTATATATGCCGGTGCTTGGGCTGGTGGTGATCCATCCAACCCACCAGGTACAATTGAATGGGCTGGTGGACTTACTGATTTTTCACAGGCTCCCTTCGACATGGACATAAAATCAATTATAGCTGTCGACTACTCAAGCGGTTCTGAATACAAGTATACTGACCAATCAGGTAGCTGGTCCTCGATTGAATCTGTTGGAGGCAAGGTGAACGGACGCAAAACGCAGGCGCAAAGCGACTTTGAAGATCTCAAAAATGGAAAGGATGTGAGTGCCCCATCCTTTGAAGCCTCATCTTCGATGCGTTCATCTACATCAGGCGAATCTGTTTCAAGCAAATCTCAATTATCCTCAAATCCTGCTAGTGATACTGATCCTGAATCCAGTAGTTCTAGAGCTGCTTCAATGACAAGCAACGACTCCAGAAACTCACAAGCTGTGAATTCTTCTAGCCTGCTAACCCGCGACGCTCGGTCATCCACCATGATCACCCTGGCATCGCCGAAAACCCCTACTGCGACTGTCTCTCAAGTCAGCTCAGGTGGTGCTCCATCCTCCAGCTTCAGTTTTTGTATTTCTCTCTTGACTTTCCTCGGGTACTTTATTTAAGTTTGGCTAACATCAACAATAAATGATTTTTTTTTCTAAGCTTGCCAATTCCTGATAATGTTTTTTTCATGAATAAGTTTCACAATATCTTATAGTTCCTCGCATATACTACCGAGGCACGAAAAACCTGAATATATAGATGTAAAAAGAGAAAATCCGATTAAAAGCAAGACGCCCCCAGGTTCCAAAGAGACACATGCGGCATTTATTTTGGCAAAAATAACGACCTCGGTGAGGGTCGAACTCACGATCTTGAGATTAACAGTCCCACGCCTTAACCAGCTTGGCCACGAAGCCTTTTATTAACTGAAAAAAAAGGGGTAAGTTTAATCTAATTGTATTTATTAGAGTAGCTCGCTGAAGTCTTTCAATACAGTCGCTTTAAGGTATATACTTATCTCTAATAAATACAGTACGGCAATACTTCATTATAGTCTCATAACAAATAACATGATAATGCGCATGCAAAATCTTACGAATGGTGTAAGGCGGCCCCGTTCCAAATAAATATAGGAGTCCAAGTAGAGCTAAATATTATTGCTGTCTGCTTCTTAATGCCTCGTGGTAGGTTTCTCTCCGGATTAAGGGACACAATCTCAGACTTTAGAAGATACTTGAATCCTAAAGTTTAGAACTTCAACCGCAAATAATTGCTATATTTTGCTACACAATTCATAAAATTATTAGAACTACACTTTTAATTGCGTAATAGTATTAGTCATGGTAGCTCTGCTTATTAAAAGTTCCTGGAAGCATGTCTTTGTATTTTATTCATAAGATTCATTTCCATATATGCAAAATTCTCTTCTGGCCAAAAAACAAAAAACAGTACTTACGCCAGTTTTACTTGTTTGTTGAAATGATTTTTTCGATTTGTGTTGATTGACTCAAAACTGAATTATTTTTCTGTTTTAACTCACTCATTTGGTACTCATTTGGTATAAACTAATTGACAAAAGCTTTTTTGAATTACATTAAACTTCTGCCACCCTCTGCACATCTGGCGAAAGTTGGCAACATTGCCAGAATTTTTATTCCATTGTATTAGGTTGATAATATATCTTGAACTATCGCTGGTATTACATCTGGCTATCTGGAAAGCTGGGTGCAAGTGGTCTACACTATCGAGAGTCAAGCCTCTCACTGGAACTCCGCCTTCATATGTATAACAATGAGCCTTATCGTAACGGGTATAGTATATGATATAGAGCAAAACTGGCCTATTTCTTTCTGAAAAATTCATTTAATTGTGAAAAATATTTAATGTTTTCTGTAATGAGTTGTTCCATGAAAAGCCTGGAATCACAAACACTGATCTTTAATGAATAGGTGACTTTTCCTGGTTTCTCATTTCGTCGCTAATTGGTTCCATATCAATTGCATCGTTCTCTGCACTATGCCGCGTGGAGTTAAGACACAGCAAGCAAAGTTCTATTTAAATACTTCTCCTACAAAAGTTGTTAACATAAATAGCAGCTAGAATAATTCGTTGCGGCATATAGAGCTTTCGACTTCACGAGATGAAACACCTCATTCGTAGAAAAACCATTTTCTATGAATAGTATAAATCCAGGTAAGCTTGATTTTCATCAAGATTTACTATCGAAATCGAATAATAAGTCCCTAAATAAGACGAATTGTCGCTTTTAAAGAAGATTTTTTGAGTTTAAACAAGCCATAAAAATACCTCAGCATAATGATTTCCGTGAAATCAGTTTCTGAATTTATTTTACGCAGTTTCTTTTCGATCCTCTTTACATTCACATACTTAATTAAAAAGATTCAGGGTATCAATCTTTAGAAAGAACCCTTAAAAAGGACAATCCAAAGAAAACTTCAAGCTGTAAGAAGAGTCAAAAATACCCCAATGTTTTTCAACATCACTAGTACCGGACGTGTCTGGCTTCCAGGCCTCGTCTTGAGCTTCGAAAACACATACGTTGACACCCCAGGCTCTCATAGCACAGATAGACTCTTGCCAAAATTGCTTAGCGTTGTTGACACTAGGTTCAGAGTTCTCGAAGTGTGTACCCTCAGAAGGCCATCCAGTTTCTCCAACCCAAAAGTCAATGTCAGTAGATCCCTTGATACCTTGGATGGTTTGCAAAGCTTGCATAATATCATCGAAGAAAGAGTAAGAGGAGTTTTGCATGGTCTGACCTTGCCAGTATGAGAAAGCGTTGGCGAAAACGAAATCAGCAGCCTTGATAGCGTCAGCAGATCCACCATCGACAATAATATTCCAGGAGTCAACTGTACCAACAGCAACGGAGGAGTAAGAGTCACCGTTTCTGTCCTTGATGTCCAGCAAAACATCCTTCACAGTGTCGATCGCAGATGCTAACTCCTGAGCAGTCATGTCTTTTCTGTACAATGCTTCCGAGCCAACTGTGAATACCTTAACGGTGTCCTTGGAAATTTTAGGCAAATAGTCCTTCAAGGCTTGTTGCTCGGCTTGGAAGTGGGCTTCGTCAGTTGGCCAGATACCGAAAATAACTTGGAAACCAGCCTCGTCAGCTGCTGGGCCCAAAATCTGCAAAGTATTACAGTCAGAAACAGCGTAAGTCTTTACGATGTTAGTGTAACCCTTCAACTTTTCAAAGTCAGTAGCATAGTCAGATGCTGACTTGCAGTTACCCTGTTCATTCTTGACACCCAAGTTGAATCCGAGCTAGACGAGTTAGTAAACATTGTAAGAAAATTTTTAGACTTCAGTTTTATTCGTTACTGAAGGGTATCGATAATGACATACATCACCAATAGCGGCAACAGAGGTGATAGCCGTAGCAAGTGCACATAAAGATCTAAATTGCATGTTAGCAGATGAATTTGAAAAGAGAAGTGGGAAGTGTATCGTTTTTCAGCGCCTCTGTGGTGAATGGGGGCAGTTATTTTTGGAAGCTCACGTGCTTTTTTATGCAGTTTCGCCGTCTGCTGTAGCGCTACTCGATTTGGAATCTTTGAATACAAATATTAGTTCATTTGTACACAGCTGGACATAAAGGGAATTCACAACAAGCTACTGTTACTAAAAAATTCACTATAGAAATCTGCCTCGAAGGCAATTTCTTTAATGGAATTTCTTCAAGTGTTACTTTGCGATGTGTTTTGTTTTTCTAAAATGAGGATTGTAAACAAATGATTCTATGCCGTACAATAAGAATACTGGGTTACCCTTTGCTACAACAGGTATTTTTATAGCCATTCTTCACCAAAATATATTTTAATACTTCAAATTTGTTAGATTATGTAAGTGAACCAAAAGAAAATGAACTCTACACGCCACGGCTATTGGTTCAAAATAAAAACTTTGTTCCTGTATGGAGTCGGCCTAGACCGCAGTAATTGTTGACCTTCATAACAATAGTTTGGTTAAACAAACTAAGGCTGCGTCCTCAATGCGGAGACCCGCGCGCACAACTAATTCACTGTCGAACATTTCTGTTGCATTGTGGACGCCCTCGATGCTGTCCTGTTTAAAAACGTAATCCAAATCACGTAAGTTTCCGACAATTATAAGAACTTTGCCACTAGAAATCTCACTCGCTTTCGGTAAATTAGATGCAGAATCTGAGGCGAAAAAATTATCAGCATTCACAAATATCGATTCTGTATAGCCTTCCGGAAAACTCAGTTCAGTGAATATAGCGCTGAACCTTTGAGCAAGCCTCACATGATAACCAAACGATGCTTTACACCCATATACACCGTAAGCAGTCTGCGGACTCACGACTTTCTTGTTTTTGAGATCGACAGTAACCCTCACATTGACCGGAACTTCCGATCCCAGTAATTCCAATGCAGTAGATTCTCCAATATTGACGTACTTCGTCACCTTCAATTTCCGAATTGCACTGACCTTCTTACTCTTTTTCTGAATTTTCGGAGTATGCTTGGCAATAGTCAATCCTTCTTTGAAATCCCTTCCGACACCATTATTATTCATAAATGGTAAAGTGCTAAGTTTGGGGAGCTTTTCTGCGTACTTGAACTTGTCGATGTATTTACGAAATACCGACTTCACAAGATACTTCGGGGTAACGAAATACTGCAAAAGAGTAGCAAATAAAAGGGAGTTATTCTCATGGGATTCGCTTTTTAAAGCAGTTGCTTCCGACTCCTGACTAACATGATCTTCCCTTGCATCTTCTTGAGCGATGTTAAACTTGATTTTCTTGTTACCGGCGTCGCCTTGTAGCTTAACCTCACGTAAACTTTCCAAATCTTGCCTCCTGGTTCGTTCTTCGACAGGTGGAATATCTAGGACAACAATTTCGGAAACGTTATATACTGAGGCTGCCTTTGCAATTTGATATGCAAGGTTGGTGACTTGCTCCAAATTCTTGGCATTAGAGCTAGATATTATGGTGGAGGGTATACACAAGGAAACTTCTGCACCTTTCATTGTCTTCAGGGCTTCCCTGATTGGTTTTGCAGAGGCTTCGGATTTTAATTTGGTCATTTACTATACGAAAGTCTACTCACCACTTCAAAAAATGAGATGCAAGCCATCGCAGTTCATCGCACGTGACTGCACAAACGTGACCTATAGCGCGTATCATTTCACAATGAAATGTCGATAACTGAGCCATTTCACAGTTCTTCTGAGATACAACAGGATGCTTAACATAAACGTATTTACGATTAGGATGGTAGATAAGAAGCAATATCATCCTGTTTTTTTGTGTTTATACAAGGAAAGTTAATCAGCTGAAAATACTTCATTAAACTTATAAATGAAACATTTTGCAACTTGGCGCTTAAAATTTGATGACGTATGACATTAAGCTTCTGAATCTGCTTCTGCTACCTCATTTTCAGTAGTTTCATCCGAAGCGTCCAACTTGGCGATTTCAACGTTTGCCCTTTCGATATTAGCTTTGGTTTGCTCCTCTTGTTTTGATTGCAAAGCTGTCAAGGTTTCTCTCAAGATAGACACTGTGTTTGGAACATCATCACTCTTAGTTGGTAATGAAATTGACAAATCGCTTAAGGAGGCGATGATATCAGTGTCAACGGTAAAATTCTTGCTCTTCGAAACTTTCTTCTTGTTCTTCTTAGACTTAGATCCTTCGAAGAATGTTTGCGGTTCCTTCTTGATGATGATGACATCCGTTGGAGCCTCAACTTGTCTGATAGTATTCTTAGTCTCAAAGGTTGCTTTTGTTGCATCGGCGACAGTGTTGTTTGATGGCTTGACGTAAGATGGGTCGAAGTAAGCCAACAAGGTATGAATTTCATTGATTTCCTTCGTAAAAGCAGGAATGGATGCCTCGGCTAAGCGTCTCTCTGCGGCCTCCTTTCTCTTAACTTTTCTGATAGTTTCTTGCTCAAGCTTTTCTTCCTCTTCTCTTCTCTTCTGCTCCTCGGCTAAAGCTTTTTTGAATTTGGTGTACTCTTCTCTGAAATTGGATCTGAGCTTGTTGATTTCCACGAATTTTGCACTTCTCAACTTGTCGTTTGAGTTTCTTTTATCGTACAACTCATTTTTCTTGGCGTTAACCGACTTGTTGGAATCAAAAATCTCGTTCAACTCTTGTTGAATCTTTTGGTATTCTTGACTGATATCCTTATCTCCCACAGCGTTCAATTTCTTCTTCAAATCAGCAATCTTGGCCTTGTCACTGTCGATCAACTCTTGTTGCTTCTCAACCTCACCGTAGTCCTTACGAATCTTGCGTAAGTGCGACATCTCCTTCACATATCTTCTTTCATCTGCCAAAATGACATTACCACTACCGACTAACTTCTCAATGTGAGCAATCTTTGCGTCAATCTCGGCAATTGACTTAAATGAGTTTTTACCAGTCAATTTCTGAATCTCAGTGATCTTTCTCTTCATGTTGGCATCGACATTCCTGATTTGCTCTTGAATAGCATCTCTCTCTGACTTCCACCCCTTTTGTTTTGACTGAATCTCTTTGGATTTTGCTAGCAAAGAATTCTTCCTCTCGTTAGTTGTCAGATCAAGACCGGAACGCTGAATCTGAGAGTTGATCTCGGCATTAGCAATTTCCAATTGTTTGATTTCGGCTTGTAAAGCCTCAACCTTAGCTTTCATGACCTTGTCATCAGGACCCTTGATGAAACGTCTTTCGCGTGGAGTTGTTGACATAATGGGAGTTCTTTGAAGATACTTTTCAGTTTTCGAGCAGCGAGAAACTAACACGACAACGAAATTCGACGATGGTCGTGTGTTGTTCAAAACACCGGGCTGTATGCGACATGATTCTACACAAATCAAGCGACATTCACGAATTAAACGAATAGAATTTGGGAATCAATCCTGTAACATGTACTTCATTGCCCATTAATAAAATCAGTGAGAGTAATTGCATAAATTGCATAAACTAGATTTTTAGATACAAAAAATGACACATTAAGTCGAGTGATTTGAAGTAATCGTGCAATATCACACTTTAATCTCAAAACGCATTCACCCTCAACTAGCCAAATAGTAAATTTAACTACCTAGATTCCATCAAAAAAAACAGCATAAAACATTTTAACCAAATGTAGGTTAATGGCATAATTAAATAGTTTGCGACATCCTTTACTAAACTGTCTTGCCGGAGCCTAAACTAATTTGATTTAATTCCTGCACATCGTATCGAGAAAGTAAATAGAAAAAATCTCTGTATGCTAATCATCAGAAAAAAGAGAATTATGACCCAGTACGCTGAATTAGTCAAGGGCTTGAATGAGTCTGCTATTTTGTCAAAATGGAAGGGGATCGTACCAATGAAATACATCACGGGTATTCCAACATCTGCTGGTAGTTTTTCATCCTCTGAAAAGGTCTTCGAAGGCCATGATGAGGAACAAATTAAATTAATGGAGGAGTTATGCATTGTATTGGATTACAACGACAAGCCGATTGGAGCAGGGACAAAGAAATTATGCCATTTGATGGAGAATATAAACGCTGGTTTGTTACATAGAGCATTCTCTGTGTTTCTTTTTAATGAGGATGGAAAGTTGTTATTGCAGCAAAGGGCATCTGAAAAGATCACCTTTCCTGACATGTGGACGAATACGTGCTGCTCACATCCACTTTGTGTCAGCTCAGAACTAGGATTGGCTTCGTCGGAGGACAATAATGACCAAAATAATTTCAAAACTGCTGTATCTGGTGCCAAAGTTGCTGCCAGAAGAAAGTTATTTCACGAGCTTGGAATCCCTGAGAGAGACTGTCCATTGAAAGATTTTAATTTTTTAACAAGAATCCATTATAAATCCGCCAGCGGGGACGAAACTTCGGAGTGGGGAGAACATGAAATCGATTACATATTAATCTTGAGGACGACGAACAATATTACAGTGGAAGCAAACCCAAATGAAGTGAGGGATCAAAAATTTGTCAATGAAGAGGAATTGAAAAAAATGTTCAAAGACGATAGCCTCGTATTCACTCCTTGGTTCAAGTTAATTTGCGAGACATTTTTGTTCACATGGTGGAGCAAATTAGACAATCTTGAAGATTTCCAGGATGAAAAAATTCATAGATTGCTTTAAAAAACAAACAAGTATAGGAGACTACCCTTTAATAGCGAGAAAGTTTTGTTAGTGTTGTTCGAGTCAACGAGGCTCAACATTTTGTAGGATCCGAGAGGAGTCAATATCCTGCATATATATCAACACAGAAGACCCATTGACTTCTATTACGATTTGGCTCATCCCAGTGAACACAATTCACACCTTGATTACCGACATGCTCACCCGAGGTAGAAGCTACCAGGTATATACCAAATGCATGAGGTCTCTAGCCACCTCTGAAGCATCCATCAAACCGAGAAGAAAAAGAACATTGTTCAGTGATGAGTTGAACAAAGGTCCCTCCTTTGGTGATTTTGTGAGTGGCAAAGCATCAAGAATGGCAATAGATCCCCTTGAGGCTGCTAGAGAAGATCCACAGCAGAGACTCCCCAAGTGGCTTAAAGTTCCAATTCCCAAGGGCCAATCTTTCCATAATGTAAAAAAAGATGTTAGAGAGCTAAAGCTCGCCACAGTTTGTGAGGAAGCTAAATGCCCTAACATCGGTGAATGCTGGGGAGGTAAAAAGTCGGAGGCTACAGCCACAATCATGCTAATGGGTGATACTTGTACTAGAGGTTGCAGATTTTGCTCGGTCAAGACAAACAGAAATCCTGCCAAACCCGACCCTATGGAGCCCGAGAATACTGCTGAGGCAATTCTGAGATGGGGCTTGGGCTATGTTGTCTTGACAACGGTTGACAGAGATGATTTGCCTGATGGAGGAGCGCTGCATTTATCCGAGACTGTTATGAAAATAAAATCAAAAGCGCCCCAAATACTTGTTGAAGTTTTAGGAGGTGATTTCAGGGGTGATTTGAACAGTTGTGAAATTTTAGCATCTTCCGGTTTAGATGTTTATGCCCATAACTTGGAGACTGTCGAAGCATTAACCCCTCACATAAGAGATCGCAGAGCCACCTATCGCCAATCGCTTTCTATTCTCGAGAAAGCAAAGCAAACTAAGCCGAGTCTTGTGACTAAGACATCTCTAATGCTAGGTTTTGGAGAGACCGATGAGCAGGTTTTGCAAACACTCACAGATCTTCGTGATATAAAATGTGATGTCGTCACGTTTGGACAGTATATGAGACCTACTAAACGTCACATGAAAGTTGTTGAGTATGTGAAACCTGAAAAATTTGATTATTGGAGAGACAAAGCTTTGGAGATGGGGTTCTTGTACGTGGCCAGCGGCCCTCTAGTTAGATCGTCTTATAAAGCTGGGGAAGCTTTCATCGAGAATGTCTTGCGCAATAGGAAGCACAATGTTGGCGAGTCTGAGAGAACATTTTAGTGTCATCGGAATTCTAGGATAATCTTTAGAGTAAACGTTTAATTTGATTTTTCATTTTTTTGTACCCTTTAGACTGGAAACTTTTCCTGTTCCCATGATCTGAGGAAAACTACGCAATTTGGTTAATTTTCCACTCATCTTGTCCACTTGGTTTGTTGTGCGTAAGTCTCTTGCATGTTTTTGCAGATTCATGTCCCTTTCGAGCTTTTATGAAGTCGCGCCAGAAAATCACTCCTGTTTCGAATTGCCGCCAGTGGCTTCGAGGACTATGCCAAACTATAACGATGCCAAGCACGAAGATGACAGTGAAGAGTCATTGATCTCTCAGTTCGAGACGACCTTAACTATACGCCCAACACTGGATATTCCTGAGGACCAAGATTTGTCAATCGATCACACCACTTTTATCCATGGGTCAACTCTCGAAGCATTTTCAAAGGATGATTCTATTGTGGATATAGAAGAGCTAGAAGAAGAAGAGAGACTTAGAGAGCAGATTCCAAATTTTAGAGCAAAGCGCCAACATAGGCTCATCCCCGAGAAATCTACGAAAGTGAAAAGAGAGCCCGAGCCCGAGAAAACTATAACTCCATCACCACAACTCCGAGAGCTTAACTTGGACCTGTCTTTAAAACGTGCTTTGGAAGCGTCTCCATTAGTTGACTTGGACTTAAAACGATTCATCAAAACATTCAGCGAGTTTTTACTCGCAAATCCCCAGATAGAAAAAGAAAGCCCACGTTTTAAGCAGGATGCTGAGAAAACTTTAGTCCTTTTATCACCTTACTCCCCTGAGCATGCATTTGGGCGAAAGTGGGTTACGAAAGCATATTTGTCAACCATTTTTGAAAGACCACAACGTTTACTTGCATGTAGCATTGGAATTTCAGCTGCCCTCACCATGTTTCCCTTTTACTATGATATAAAAGCTTCGACCAAAAAGGGATCGTTATTTTCCGATCACGTTCGCAAAGTTCACGGTAAATCGTGGCCCAAACAATTGTTTGAGTTATGCTTAAAATCGCATGATAAGCTAAAAAATGACGAGCTCGAAATTCCCGAGGATTGGAATGAGGGTGACATTTACCTCACACCCAAAACAATCAGCGCATTAGAGGGTGTACTTGGAACGATAGAGACGGCAATTGACTCATTATATGGCTCTGATAAAGAGGAGGAAAACCGCAAACTTGCGTTCGTCGCCATACGTCCACCAGGTCACCACTCGCATGCCTGCCTACCAAGCGGCTTCTGTATGCTCAACAATGCGCAGATAGGAATTGAATATGCTTTTTCTCAGTATGGAGTTTCCCATTGTGCTATCTTAGACATCGATCTTCACCATGGTGATGGATCTCAGGATATTTGTTGGGAACGGGCCGGCTTTACCGGTGATTATGGAAAACCAGACGATGAATTTCATGATAAGGAGACAAACCCAAGGAACGAGTTTGGAAAGAAATTCGCTACGTATCCTAAGGTGGGGTATTTCTCTCTTCATGATGTCAAGTCATATCCCACTGAATTGGGTTATGCAACCAAAGAAAATATTAAAAATGCTTCGACTTGCATCATGGATCATGATTTGAATTTGTGGAATGTACATTTACAAGAATGGTCCACCGAAGAAGAATTTTACAAACATTATCAAACAAAATATGTCGCGATATTGAACCGTGCTAACCAGTTCCTCAACCACGCAAAAAAACAACATGATCAGTTGCAATCGAATTTCCTCTCAGAGCTTACAAAGTTTCACAAGTTTAAGCTCAAGCCGCATCTTTATAAACACCCCATCGAGGAGCCATCGCCGCCACCACCATTCAAACCATTGATTCTCATATCTGCTGGGTTTGATGCCTCCGAATATGAAAATCCTCAGATGCAGCGGCATGGCATAAATGTACCGACATCATTCTATGCTACGTTTACCAAAGATGTGGTGAAACTTGCCAGAATACATACCAATGGGAAGGTCGTCAGCTTCTTAGAGGGAGGCTACTCTGACGGTGCCCTCATATCCGGCATTTTTTCTCACTTGATTGGGTTGACCAATAATAGTTCTGAAGGCACAGACGATTCTTTACTATGGAATGAAACTTGGGGTACGGAACAAGTCGTGAAAGAACTCTCCAAAGGCTGCAAGAGCACGTGGACATCCTATAAGAATCCCCGCACTGAAATCACAGTTTGGGCAAATGAAGTCATTAAAATGGGACGCGCAATGATGCCTAATTCCGTGTTACCTACTAATTACGTTTATAACTATTCTGAGGATCAAAGCGGGAAGGAAGTTACAGGAAGGAAAATGCTCAGAGACATCTTACAAACTAATGAGATCAAGCACAAAGACGCAGGAAGGAGTCCCATCAAAGATCCCGAAGACGGCCGGAGAACAATGCGCCACACCAGATCTTATTTTAAGAAAAATGTCTACTAATTTGAACATACGCTGCATTAAGAATGTAGAACACCTGGACACCATCAGTAAGACTTGAAATCGCGTGCCGCGCGTGTGGCACAGATGTTCTGCCTCCGCTCCTGGTCAACATCGAAAACAACAGTTCAAAAATTCTAAATAGGGGAGACAAACAAAACCCCCCTGGCCTCAAAAGAATTTTAGGATTGAGCATTCTACTTTTCCTGCTCAAGTAATTGTATAGTGGAAGTCTGTGGAGACATGAAGGAGGATTCGTCCTTGGACAATGGTGGTGAGGTAAAGACGGGAATTCGTTCCCGTAAACAAAGACTCACAGGCAAGATTCCCCCATCTCATCCAGATTTTGACAAATCAAGGTTCAGTAGCGTGGAATTTATAGAATTATTGCTATTCGAGAACAGGGAACTACAGAGCACACTAGCTGCAAGAGATGAAAAGGTCAAAAAACTAGAAACCATCATCCGCAATCATGATATTGAATTACTGGAGCCCAAAACAAAATCGAATACTGCAAATAATGACAAGCTACAGGATGAAGTGCCCCAAAGGTCTGCTAGAAGGAGAAACGAAGTCAATCAAATGAAAAAGGGGACCGAGAGCAAGGACCTGATCGAATCAAAGCAAGAAAGAAGGGATAGCGAGACCTCAATAACTTCAAATGGCCCTAAATCAAGTGATGAAATTCAAAAACCATCAAAAATCAAGTCTGAGTTCGCCACATCTATCGCCCTCTCGCTGTCGCCAGAAAAGCTGCCGCCAAGAGGTATCTATACAAATTCGCATGATGCTCCGCTATCTTCCTTGGAAAGTATTAATTCTAAGATGCCCCCTTTGGTTTTGAAAATTAAGACAGCTCAAACGGATCTTACCCCACCTTCACCAAATTTAGAGGACTTTAGTGACGACAGCAACAACAATTCGATGCGCAGGGCGAGACAAAACTCAATATCTGCAGATAACTCTTTTAAATCCAGGATCAAGTTACCACTAACAATAAGGCAAAGTCAGGATGAAAATACCAGAGACTCATTTCACACATCCGCTGACAAGGATTCTGATACATTGGCCAAGCTGAACTCGCGCCAAGAAACATTGGGCGAGCTGCGTGTCATGGATGATTCACAGAAAGACCAAACATTTTACCAAAATGTCCCTGGAACTCCTGATAAAGGCCAAATACCCCAAGAAAAGTTCTCAGCAATCGATGTGTCACATTCTAATGGGTCCCGGTCCTATTTTGATTCACCAAACACGGCCCCTTCTCCTGCTTGCACACCAAATACCAAAGGTCGAGGTGGCCTTTTTAATAACTATCAGGAGTCAATAGACTCGTTGCCTACATCTCTGAAGCCATCAGTTCAATCACCTGGGTCGAGTTTTAATGTTTTAAGCACCTCTGTCGACGAAGATGAAGATGTTCCGTTGTTCATACAACCACAAGATTTCCAAACAGTCCGAATAGTGGTGGTGAGTACAATCAGTGTCAATGCGAAAAAGTCTGACAACCCCAACTGCACTTTCAGCATTAATGATAGAGAGACCAATAAGGAAATGTGGAGAGTGAGAAAGTCATACAACGAGATAATGGCATTCGATAATGAGATACGGCCTGTTGTTGAGTCTTTCGGATTGCCTCCTATACCAGATAAATCATCATTGAATGCGACAACCCCAACAAAAGTTGACTCTCGGATGAGGGCGCTCCAAGATTATTTTGATACAATATTTGCGATGCCTCATATTCCTCACATAGTTTTGTATCGAATATGCAGGTATATATCTCTAGGGTTTGTCAGTCCGTTGGACGATTTCAAATCAGGAGCAAAAAAAGAGGGATTTTTAATTCGCCGATACAAAGGCTTGGGAACCACCTGGAAAATCAGATGGTGTCTGATAGATGGCCCTGCTCTTGAAATATATGACCTGCCGGGCGGGTCGTTGATAGAGCAAATAAGGCTAGCGGGCTCGCAAATCGGAAGACAATCTTCTGATGTTGTTGCAGAGGAGAGAGGATATAGACACGCTTTTCTTATCTTAGAAAGTTCTAAGAGTCTGAAAATTTCAGGTTCATATCCCAAGCACTTTTTTTGCGCAGAATCAGATCTCGAGAGGGATGAATGGATTTCGGCTATGGTGGAATTCACAGAGAACGACCCTCTTGCCAATACTGATGCAAGCGTATTCTCTACAATAGAATCTGTATCTGAGGCCGGTCCAGTCAAAGGCGAAAATATACTCGATCATGCGAGTCCAGTTGCGACAGGTCGGAGTGTCAAGCACTTATCTTCTGTTTCATCTATTCCTAGTGAGGAGTTTCAGCAACTGCATTATCAAGAAGAACCACTATCAAAAGAGGGAAAAATGACGAAAATGAGAAATCTTTTTCCGTTCAGGAATAAATCAAGTCACGGCGAGGGCAATTTGAGTCAGGAGAATCCCCCGACATGTCCTAATCAGGCTTCAACCGAACAAAGCATGCAATCGTACTTGGATCAAATGAATCTTTCAGATGAGCAAGCTAAAGCTATATTTGGCAGGGACCTCAAGGTTGCTTATGAACTTTCTTGTCACAACTACAAAGGTCTTGATATTCCGAGTGTGTGTTTTCGCTGCCTCGACTTTCTTACAAAAAGTGGGGCAATATACGAAGAAGGTATATTTAGATTGAGTGGGTCAGCTTCAACCATTCGGCAACTAAAAGAAAGGTTCAATCAAAGCTTCGACGTCAACTTATTTGAATCACCGTTGAAACCCGATATACACACAGTTTCTGGATTATTAAAAACTTACTTGAGAGAACTACCGCATCCAATATTCGGATACGAAACATATTTTGAATTACAAAAACTTGTGACAGAGAGCAATAGCAATGTTCCCAAATCCCAAGTGAGCTTAAGAATGCGACAATTATTGCAAAACTCGAGCTCAATAGATCGGGTAAATTATGATACTTGCCTTGCTATTTTCGGATTTTTGCGGTCAGTGATTGCGCAGAGCACCATAAATAGAATGTCATTGAAAAACGTTTGCATTGTCTTTGTGCCAACGCTCAATGTTTCTGTGGAAGTTCTCAGCCTTTGCTTAGTTGATTTCGATTGCATCTTTGGAAACTCAGCGCCAACTCGAGACTCTAATCGGGAAGTGTTAGATCTACAGATCCCTACTTTTTGAAAGCATGAGTTCAGGTTTTAGTGAATCATATTCTTTTTTTTTTTTAATATACTATCTTGCCGCGTCCTACCATTCGCTTTCACCAGTAGCCCTTTGAAAGACATAATCCTTTCCATCAATATTAGCAACACCCTCCTTGAGATTACACTTCCACTTGTTTTTGACTCTCTGAACTTTGTCATACAAACAAAGCATGATTTGGCCCTCTTGATCGGCATCGTCATCATCAGATTTCTCGGAATCTAAATCATCGTCAAGGTCAGAGTTGATGTCATCTGAATCATTAAATATATCGTCGTCATCATCATCGAGCAAGCCTGATCCGTCGACTTGAGCCTTTAATTTTCTCCTCAAGACACTCAAAGTTTCATGAGTTTTTCTATCAGTGAGCTGAAGACTTAGCTCAAATAAGCCATCCGACTGGTTCACTTTCGGTAACATTAAACCACTATCATCGAACTCTTGTTTCACAGAAGGGAGTTCAATTCCCATACTATAACTTCCACCTCCAGTATTACCAATTTCGGATTCATGGAGAGAGTTCGCCTGATATGAATTTAGATTTGGGAGGTCTAAACCGGCATTGAGTTGTAGAGCTTCACTTTTGATTGAAGTGCTCCCAACAGATTGATGAATATGATTGTTGAACTCGTTGTCTTCGTCCCATGAAAATGAGCATACTTTCGACTGGCTGAGCTTTTCGCACCAAAGCTTTTTCAACTCCTGGAGTGTTGACTCATCTATTCCACTGTCTTCGAAGTCTTGCCTTGAATCAGCGATAACCTCTTCGATTACTTGCTCGTATATTCTCCCTGCCTCGTAATTCGACATTTTCCACGGTTTTACCAAAAATTGCTCTCCTAACTGGAATATGAATCAAAGACTAAAGGATCAAGTACAAGTTCAAAAGGCTTGATGGCAACTGGCAAGTGATAAAACTAAAAGATGGTCCTTAGTTTAGAGTTACACACATCTATTTTATCACTGACTTGTCGCACCTAAGTGCAAAATTTTTATATGTAGGATTAACTCCTACCTCTATCATGAAGAGTGATACTGTCGGTGTTGAACTTGTCCCCTTTTTCAAGAACGCTTAATAAATAAGTCTTTTCTTTCATCTCGGTCAGCAATTGACTTCGCAAACTCTCCACAAGCCGCTCATTCCGCTCCAAATCTTCCCCCCTCTCTTCGAGCTTGCCCTCATACTTTAGTTTCAATTGGGTCACCTTTGCTTCATGCTTTTTCGAGTACTGATGGTACAACTGCTCTGCCACCTCTTGAATCCTTTGATCGGTCTTTTCCTGCGCTAGTGATATTTGCTTCTTGAGTTTCATAATTATGTTTTCCGACTCACGTGTTGACAACTCTGCATCTTTGTCAAGATTAAGTAATTGTGCCTTCTGATCCGAGATCAAATTCTTTTGCTCAGTGACTTGCTGGACCAACTCTCTTAATTTTCTTGTGTCTCCGCTAATTATTTTATCCTTCTCGTCATTCTGTGCTTCAAGATCTATAACTCTTTGACGTGATTCTAACAAATGTTTTTCTTTGGCCAGAATTTGTGCCTTTAAATCGACTTCAGAGGCATTAAGATTCTTGAGTTGCTGGTCCTGATTGAGTAGAAGCTCTTTCAATTGCTGTTCATTGGCTTGAAACTCATGTATCTTTACAGATTTTTCCGAAATGTCACTCTCCATAATTCTTTGCTCAGTTTCAAAATTGAGCATGTCTTCATGTAGTATCTCAGCCTCCTTAGTCAAACTGCCAAATTTTTCCATGAGACTATGCAAAGACGCATCTTTTTCTCTCGCCTTCGCTTCAAGAGTGTTGATTTTTGTTTTGGAAGCGAGGATTTCATCTTGAAGTGCTAGATGTGACCCTAAGGTCGATTCCTTCTCCGTCATCATACTCTCAACTTGCCTCTCAAGACCTTCTTTTTCCTCTTTCAAGTCTATCATACTAGCTCTCAAGTCTGTAAATTCTTTCTCTAGGGAAGCCATGTTAAGATTGGCTTCTACTAATTTCATCTCTGATTGTTCCAATCTCTGATTTGAAAGGGTGAAAGCCTGGTTCCCTTTAGCCATTTTACTCTCATACATTTCTTTCATCTCAATTATCAGCGCCTCAGTAGTTTGAAGTGATTTTGTCTTCAATTTCAACAATTCTTGAGTATGATTGAAGTCAGTCAGATATTGATCCAATTGATAATGAAGAGCTTTTTCTTGCACCTTGAGATGATTCAACTCGTTCTTCTTCTTGATAAGGGTTTCTTGCAGGAGCACTTGTTGATTTTTTAATTCTGTCACTCTCGTGGCTAGTTTGATCAACTCTGTGTTCTTTTCAGAAATAACAGATTCCAAGTCTTGTATTCTGAGAGCATGATCTTTTTGAATCTCTTTCAATTGCAGCAGAAAATACACTTGGTTCGATATTTGGAATTGCAAGTCATTGTAGTCTATACTCAATTGTGAGCTTTTGCGCCTTGTCTCCGTGAATAACATAGAGTTGTTTTCGTTGTCGTGGTCACGAGAACCTGATGAAATGCGCTGACGACTATCAGTACCAAGATTATATGTGTTGGATTCCCCGACACTGTCCACGTTGGATTTTGTCAAAAAGTCATTCAAATTGTTTGCATTCATTAGCACATCATCCAGGCTATTCCATGGTAACACTTCAGCAGTGGCACCCTGTTCAAATAAACCAGCCATTGCGGAGCTCGTCTTATAAGCCTCTTTCAGTGTTGTCTGGCTATTTAAACGCTTTTGAAACTCAACAAATTTCTGACCATTTGGAATATGGCTTGGACTTTTAACAAAGCCATTCACAGTGCCTGATAGGTTGTTTCTGCGAGGGGATGTGAAAGAAGTGAGTTTTTGTACTCTGGATGGAGTCTTTAAAGCATGAGCAGACAGTATAGTATTTCTTCTGGATAACAGCATATCCTCCGGTGAATTATTTGCCCCGAGACTGTTCTTATCTTGCAAAATTAAGTCTGGCAGATTTTCAATTTGCTCGGAAAGTTTATCAGAGCGTGTTTTATGATTTAATCTAGCATCTTTTCGCAAACCCGAAAACTTTATAGGCGACAATCTCTCATCCTGAGAGAGCTCTGTTTGCCTGAAAGGTCCCATTGCTAGGCGCGTTAGAGTGTGACTTAGTTTTAAAATAAATATGAAGGACGCAGTCGCGTTTGTAGGAAGCGAGCGCGCACAGGTTGAAACATTTTAGAAGCAATAGTCTATTGAACCTTACGTATTCTAAATCTAAGCCACGCAATCATCGAAACGAACTGAATGCCAAAAAAAAAAAAAAGATCCACTGTGATGAAGTTTCGTGAGTGCATAGCACCATTAATCCCTCATATTATAAATGTGGTACTCTCTGAAATTACAAAGCGTAGAGAAAATCTCTTCTCTTCTTGTAATTGGAGCCTGTGGTCCCGTTTGCGTAAGAAGTGAAGGATGGAGCAATTGTGGCAGAACTCAAAGTAGTCAATGATGTCTGCTCAACTGTAACTAAGACCCACTGAGTTAAAGTACTAGTGGTGTCGCCTTGAGTGAACTCAGCTGTGACAGGAACCAGTGAAGTATGAGTGTTAACAACAGCGGAGACACTAGGACCGTCAGTAACAGTAACAGTAACAGTAGATGCCTCACAAGCACCAAACCTATCAGCCAACTGAGGGGGAGCCGTGGTCTCGACACCGTTAACATTGGTGACAGTGACGACACTAGTAATAGTCGACGTGACAGTCTCTTCACTTGAGGTAGTGACTGGAGCTTCATTACCAGCAGTTTCCATTGGGCTAGGATTCGAGACTGGGGTACCAGCGGCTGCAGCGTCTGATCTAGCTGCAGAGATGGCGCTGGTTGCAGTTTCAGGCAATGTCATGGTGGTCCAAGGTAAAGTGACAGTGATATACTTGTCGATAGTCACGGTGGTGTCCGGAGAGTTCGGCGATGCAACTTCCACAGTACCGTTGTCAAATCTCTTAAACGGAACAGCATTGACGACAGAAGCGATTGCCAACAAAGAAGCGAATGGGAAAATCATGGGGGATAGTTAAAACGAGGTTTAATAAAGGAGTGGACGCGATTAGATCTCGCAAATTTGAGTTGGATGTTAAGGAAAGACTATTTTTAAAATCATCATCGTCGCATGAAATATACATATATATATGTATTTAGACGGTGATGCGTGTTTCACATCGGAAGGGGGCTTCTACGCGAATTAAAAAGCAAAAAATAAACAAGTGACCCCTAAATTCGCGCGTGAGCGTTTCATTGCGAAATGATACAAGGAAACTACCATGCCTGGCTCTTTTGTTGGTGACCACTTGCAGCAGTTTTAGGATATGAAGTATCCTAGACTAGAAACGAAATAACCGAAACGAGATCATGACCGCGGCATCTCTTAAGTTTTTCGGACATGATAACACCTTCTCGATGTCCTCTTCAATAACCCTTCCACTTGACATTAAATGAATTATATGCAGAACACAAAACTTTTCTTGAGAACTACCCCATTAAGTAGACCAGCACTGAAAATTAACGAATGATGGATTTCGCTGACAATGCTGTCTTCGCTTACTACCAAAAGCTCAAGGTAACATTTCAAAAACTCCTTGATCAAAGTGTTCCTTTTATTGTTCCCCGCTGGATTGGGTTTGCAACTTTATTATCCCTCTTTTTAATCAGAATATTGATCGTCCAAGGTTGGTACATCATTTGCTATACTTTAGCCATCAACTTGTTAAGTTTGTTTCTCTCTTTCTTGACCCCCAAGTTTGATCCCTCGTTAGAACAAGAACTGAAAGCTTCGTCGCTCGAAGAAGGTGCAGATGAACTAGAGCAACCAGATGATGAATTCCGTCCATTTATGAGAAAACTCCCAGAATTCAAATTTTGGCTTTTAGGAACTACAGCTACCTTGGCATCTCTTTTACTTTCGTTTTTTCCCATCTTCGATATCCCTGTGTTCTGGCCCATACTCGTTATGTACTTCATTATTTTGTTCGCTTTGACAATGAGGAGGCAGATCCAACATATGATGAAATATAAATATTTGCCATTCGACTTGGGTAAAGCCAAATATGGGCGCTGAAAGAATACAAAATCATACATGGCGACCGATTGTCTCACGACAAAATTCTTTGAAATCCTATAACAAGCGACACTAAAGAATTATCCTCCGGCCAACTTTATAGAATAACTCGCATTTATTCTCTAAAAATACTCACTTGCAATCAATCGCAAAGTAGCAAATTAGTAGCAAATCCGTAGCTTATGAACAACTGTTTCTCTGCCCATGAGACAACCGCGTACTCAATACTCCAACTTACCAAATCTTAAACAAGCGTTCAGCTGTTCTGGCTTTCCCGAACTTCACAACTCAGAAAAGCCGAGTTCCAAATTTCTCATTACCGAAAAAATGTGGCCAAAATTCTAATCAATATATTGAATATTCAATAACCATCACCTAACAATAACATCTAGAGTATATGGTACTACTAATATACAATATAAATAACAAATAATTAACATCCACAACAATTTCCCCACCCACCATTTCCTCTTACGTACAAATGAAAATTACAATCAAGCTTGCCTGCCCGCATATCATCACCAAACAGTAACTAATCAAACAATTTACCCCACCAGCTACTTGGTACCAACTCTACAACCCTCACTTTCTTAAACATATATGAGGTAATCGATCAGAACTGACAACCTCCATTCCCGGATTCAGGGCCGCAAGATACTCCCGAAGAGTATTCCCATGAACCGATGGCACATTTGAAGGCTTGATCGACAATAAAAAAAAACCAAAGCCTCTTCTACACAATATTTCAGGGAACAGGTACAATGAGCGGAAAATGAGTTCAATTAATACCATATGACCCAAATTCCAAACAAAAAATCTTCACCGAAAATACATTAGCAAATCCCTATTTTCCTCCCTGCTTCATATGTAGCAATTCTAAAGTCATCCTTAATACTTGAACTCCGACTACCAAAGGTGAAGTCGGGAGCGCAGAATAACAATTCACTGCATATTCATTTTGCTTGATTTGTTACAGATTGAAAAAGAAAAAAACGGTAAAACATGACTTTCCAGACTTACTTATTATTTATTCAAACAGAGCAGTCACCAAAAAATACAGTCTTTCAATAGCGTCAGACTTGACCCATGACTCCATCATGCTAACTCCCATATACACATTGATTCCGCCCATACATAAATTTTTACTTCCCATATATTCAATATCTTCGAGGTTACTCTCGGAAAACAACATAAATCGTTATCTTTCTGTGGCTGCTACTTCTTGATTGAGTTTGCCTTATACTAATAGTAAACAGATCATGAGTCAACCTCGCCACGTGAGTGCCGTCCTTATTTTGTACGGCAGAATCACACACCACCCCTCTTTCGCAAAGTTTATTCATATCGATAATCAGAAAACCAGGGTAGCTCTTATTACGAATCAACGAAGCTTCACCACAGTTAACAAAATTATTCATAAAAATGTACGAAGATCGATAGAGTAATCGAGCGTCTATACTTTAATTTTTGCGTAGTATGCTCACACAACAATTACATGCGTGAAGAAAGACATCAACCGCAACTTGAGAATTTGGTCTTTTATGTGACGAATTTTGTTTAACGTCAAACATCGATATATCCACTATCTAAAGACTTGAAAGTCAAACTGATATATATGTTTGGTATCATTATAGCATTGCAACCATATTATCCACGTTGCCATATCTATTTGTAATACCTGAAAAGATTGTAGCGTTAGTTCAATTTAATAGATACCTCTCATTAGATGTAACTATAATCAAGATCCTTCTCGTAATTGCGCCAACGGGAAAACAACTCGTTACGATCTGTTTTAGTGGGAAGGAAGCTTTAGCATATAATTTTCATGATATAGCATTAGGATTTCATTAGCCGTCAGATATATTATCTGGACGATTGCTTTCTTATTCAAAACTTTAAGAATTTTACTTCGCCTTTTGAGATCGATATATAGTTGCAGAATTTATACTTAATTTAAATAATTCACGCTTGGAATATTTCCAGCGATGTTCAAAAGGGATATTTAATTTATGGCCTCAAGATATTAAGCACACTGTGGAAAAATACTATATTTACCTTTCGTATATCCACCCCCTCCTGGCTTTTTTGCCTGTGATTGTTTTTGTTTCTCCGATTATCCGTTTGAATGTTCTATGAACTCCATGTTGTTGCACAGTTTGACTTTGTAGAGTATAGTCGCCGTTGGTTGCGATTCAGCATTTTTTGCTAATTGTTAACTTTCAAGAACTAGCGTGATGGAATAATTGGCGAGAATGATGTGTAAGCAGTTTGTCGTGTTGCCTTCGATCGTTCTCTTTGTGTGTGTCTTCTTTTTCTCTGTTTCATAGGTTCAGTGATTTTTCACACCTCAAATATGAATTTTTGTTAAGATGGGTTTTTTTGAAGTCTCGGTCTGTCTTGAAGAATGTACTGGAAACTCACTGATTTTGAATGGTGTGATGACAGTTCGGTGAAGTTTTTACATTTTTTATTTAGCTTTATTTGACGAGGCAAGCTCGAAACTTTTACACATAGATATGTTTGCAGGTTGATGTATAGTTCGAGAAATATAGCAATACTCATTCCGCTTCAAGCTAAGTAGTAAATCGCAACTTTATTTAATTTTTTAATCTGAAAAAAAATCATTCTACCCTAAATTTCTTCTTCAGAGTCGTCGTCCCGGTAGCCGTGCTTTCTTATCTCCGCTAACTTTTTGCGTGCCATTGATAGGGAGTTTTCAAGTTTCAAAATTTGAACTTGCTGTTCCATTTCCAATGTTTTGCCCTCATATGTCGTGAGCTTGCTGAGATCAAGAGAGCTTTCTTCTTCATCCTTAGAAATCAATTGCTGCACTTGATTAATTAATGAACGACACGCAGAGTTGACTTGAGCAGAGGACTTCTCAAGGTTGTTTTGAGTTTCTGACACAAAATTTGCTTTAACTCTGGATGCTGCAACAAGTTGAACTGTGGAAGCTGCGACCTCATTACTTGCAACGATCAATTGTTCATGAGAGTTTTTATCTCTCAAAATTCCATCCGAGGTACGAATCAAAATATTCGTGGCAGCTGCAACTGCCTTGGATGCACTGACCAATCCCTCTGTCCATCTGCTGTTTTTTTTGTAAAACTCAATCCTTGTGCTATCACCTTTGTTGCGATTGACAATTTCGATCTGTGATTTGGTGGCAGAGGTAATCAATTCTGCTACAGCTTTAGTCACCGCCAATGCCGCAGACAAAATCAACTCATGAACCTGGAAATTGTCCCCTTCATTGATTTTCAACAAGAGATTCTCAAGAAAGTCCGTTGCAGATTTCACGGCGTCTGCGGTTTCACTCATTTCCTGCTCGACTGATTCACCGTCCTTCTTTCGCTTGGGTGCAGATTCATGTCTTGTAAGTGTATCCACGAAGTTCGAAATATCTTGTAAAACATGTTGAAACAGAACATTGCAATCAATGACAAAATCTATCTTATCATCATCTGTTTCGAGTTCATCTAACGAGTCTGAAGTCAAGCTCAGAAAGAATGTTTCTGCACCACTCAAAACTGCATTAACGACACTCACGAGTGTTTCTTCTTGTTCGGATGACAAAACCGGAGATAAGCCTTTCATGTTGAGCATCAAATCATAAATGGAGGATGTTAATTCAGAACTGGCAAGCACGATACTAGCAAGAACTGCCTCATCTGAACCCTCAGTTCCTTCAGCGATGAAGTCATTGAAGGCTTGCGCGAAATCAGTTGCAGTGTTAGAGCATAGTCCCACAATAGAAAGCACATATTCAGGTGTAGCATTAGAGTTACCCGCTTGCATCGGAGAGGAAAACTCATATTTGGAATCTTGAATTCTTCGAACGTTGTTAGCCAATACCACATCAAGTAAATTCATGAGTTGACTCGAGTGAGTGTCTTTTTTGGCAATCTCTAATTCCTGAAAGGCTCTCTCTAAAGATTCATGAGCAATTTCAAGATCCGTATCTTTTTCTCGTAATTTTTCTTGAAGCAGAGCAAAATCTCCCATTGAAAAAAGCTCCTCATTCTTTCGTGCTAGTTCTTGAGTAAGTCTGTCCACTTCCACTCTGTGACTTGTAATGATCGTATTCAAGTTCAGAGATTGTGACTGATTAATATCTTTTGCATGCGCCCCGAGTTCTCTTATCTCGGTCTGAAGCTTTTCCACTTCCACGTCCTTAGATGCTTTCACTCTGTCTAAATCCAACCTCGCCCGATCCCTCTCTCTAATCAAATCGGCAAGTTCTAGGTTTTTAGCTTTTAAGTCCTTTTCAAGCTTTTCTTTTTTCATAACTGACTCTTGAGCACTGGATATCTTTTGTTGTATTTTCTTGAATTTTGCAAGCAAATTCAAGTGTTCCAGACGTAACTGTGAGTATAACTTTGCAAGAGACTCATACTTTTTAGTCCAATTCGCAACCTGCTCTTCCAAATTGCGGAGCTGATCATCCTTTGAAGCGATTTGCTTGGATGCCGTATCATTGAAACTAGTAAGTTCCATTTCCAATGATTTCACTCGAGCATCGTATTGTTGTAAGAGAGTCTGGTCATTATCAAATTGATTCTTGAAAATGAGAAGGTCTTGCTCTAATTCAGATACTCTCAGATGATTCGAAGTAGCCTGTTGCTGTTTCAAATACTCTTGTTCCTGCAACATACGTTGCTCCTGATCTCTTTTTTGTTGTTCAAAAAGCTGTTGTCTTTGGTTTTGTTCGTTCAATTGTTGTTGCCGTTGTAATTCTAATTCATAGTGCTGTTGTTGCAAATTCTGCTGCTGGTTGAAAATACCAGTTTGTTGCAAATGTATCAGATCGATAGGTGGAGGCACAGAGGATTGATCAACATTTGCAGTAGGTTGCGCTGAAATTTGAGAAGCTGAATCATTTACCGAGCTAGTAGAATTCAAAGGCCGCTGTGACTCGTCCATAATTTTGAGATTTGGAATTGAAGCCGCCATACGAGGAATAGTCACCAAACTGGTCAAAAATTTGATAGATTGGCAGTCGGTGTAAAAGTCTCTCAAAACAAAATGTTGGGAGCTGAATCTGTCAAAAAGAGCACTTAACGCGTCGTCATCACCAAGTTGCTGATACATAGCCCGCAACATCGACACAAGGAACTTATAGATACCATACGATTCGGATATTAAAGGCACCAAAGCACTTACTTTGCATAAGTTATTTGGAGACTGATGAATTGTTGCAAAGATATGTTTTTGCAAATCATTGATCATGTCCTGTAAGTCCATCAATTGTAAGATCGACTCGTATCCCTCATTTGGATCATTAACGGTACGTAAAGAAATATACTCTTCGTACTCAAATATTCCATTGAAGCCGGGATTGTTGCGGTGGAAGTCTAACTTCAGCAAAAGAAACCTATCATACTGATTAATCAATAAACCGTAGTTGGAGGTGCTTGGAAAAACAGTTGACAAGGAGAATAAGAAGTCTTTGTTTCTATACCCATCTTTTAAAGCGTTAGGATGTCCTTCTTGAAGCACTTTGTGGATCATAATCAACGCTTTAAACAATTGAACACCATTGCTTTGCAAAGGTTGAATTTTAACTGCGTTCCAGAATGCACGAGAATTCTTGTGATCCCAAGTGTAAACAATACATGCTCTAACATGCTTTCTTTTTGGTGGTACCTCATCGTCGTTACAGGCTTTCTTGACGCTGATTTGTAAATCTACCTCAGCACGGCTCATCTTGGTTGTTAGTTGTCTATTGAATTGAGACACCGGAAGTTCGACGAGAAATAAAGAAAGTGGTGTTCCTGTATATCATGCGCTTTCATGCATAATCGGGGCTATACCCTGTCATCCGCAATTGCGTTCTGGCCCAGGGCTCGAATAATGCCCGAGTCATTTCATGCAACTTTTGAATTTCAAAGATATCCTTTCATTCTCTGCCAATGTAAAATAAGAATAGGTATTTAATCAGCGTTTCAAAGAGATACATAATCGCTGAATTAGCCGCTGTGAGCTCACTTTTCCATTGTATGTTTCGATAAGTTTCCATTTATAATATTGGCAGCTTGAAACTAAGAATGGATTTCTACTTGATTAATCTGTGTTTCGAAGGCCAATGTAAATTCATGGTGGGATCATCTCGAGTTTAATATGTGTTTCTGATGTGTTTTTTTTTTTTTTTTCTTCCTTTCCCGCGCGGGGCAGCTTAAAAGTGGCAGTCCCATCAAACGATCGAAAAAAGCTAAAAGACTTGACTTAATTCTCGACCCATTAAAGAATGACTAGTGACAAACAGAAAGTGAGTTACCCGTATGTTTCTAAGGCCAGTATTCCTGCTTAATGAAGACTAACAGACAGATTTTGGTATGGGGGCGCTTCAAGTATGGCAGCTTGTCTTGTTACGCATCCTCTAGACTTAGCGAAAGTTCGCTTGCAAACGGCTAAGACGCCTGGGCAATCTTTGCTTTCAATGGTGTATCAAATCATTCGTTTTGAGGGCTTTTTTAAAATTTACTCCGGATTGACCGCATCATTACTCAGACAAGCCACATATTCTACGGTAAGGTTTGGTGCGTATGAAATCATGAAAGAATCCTATCAAGACAGATATCATCAAATGCCAAGTACGTCAATTTTGTTGCCTATGTCTATGCTTTCAGGAGCTTTGGGTGGGCTCGTTGGAAATCCCTCCGACGTTGTGAACATCAGAATGCAAAATGACTCGACATTACCTCTTGAGCAGAGAAGGAACTACAGAAACGCATTCGAAGGAATCTATAGAATAACCAAGGATGAAGGGGTTTCTTCGTTGTTTCGAGGACTCGGTCCCAACTTGGTTAGGGGTGTGTTAATGACTGCTTCACAGGTTGTCACTTATGACATATCCAAAAATTTGTTAGTCGGTCAACTTGGCTTAGACCCAACTAGAAAGTCAACACACTTCTCAGCTTCATTGATGGCTGGCTTAGTCGCAACAACCGTGTGCTCTCCGGCTGATGTTGTGAAGACAAGAATTATGAATGCTAAAGGTTCTACAAACAGCGCCATCAACATTTTGACAACCGCCCTTAAGAACGAAGGCCCAGGTTTTATGTTCAGAGGGTGGTTGCCCTCATTTTTCAGATTAGGGCCTCACACTATTGTGACATTTTTGGTGCTAGAGCAACTCAGAAAATTTAGAGTGGGGATATTTTAATTGCTGTGTATAGGTTTAATAGAGGGTGGCTACAGAAGTCTGTCATTTGTTTTCTGTTTTGTTCATCATTTTCTTATGTTTTCATATATCGAAAGTTTACTCATTTCTCCTTCATTAAACCTGGATGTGGTCTAACTCAGCTTTTTCAAAAGCTTCTTTCTCGGCCTCCAAAAGATATGGAATCAAGTAGTGAGTGTCCTCCTCGGGTTTGACAGCTTTGCTCTCGGGCAATAACTGATGAGACAAGGCACACTGGTGAGCTGTCAAGATTCTGAAGTTTCTAGCGTACAACTGATTTTCGGGTAATCTCGATATAGCTTTTTGAGCAATTGGGGTTTCTTCCATGATTAAATCATTGAACCTTCGTGTTAGTATTCATCACCTAATAATGCACATTGTATAAATTACGTACTTCAAGCCCATCTCTCTGTACCCGGCGTACGCACAAAATGTCTTGGCGAGAGGAGAAATGATTTTCGACAAGGTAGGTCTTGACAAGATATAGTCAGAGGTCTTGACGATGGATGTGATAGAAGCCATTGTGTGGAGCAAGGGAGTAGATGAAAGTGGATTCGGTGCGGATAATTTTACTGCGAGTCTAGGTTTCAAAGTAATTTGATTGGCTATTTCGCGAAGTTTTAAATTTGAACTTGGATTTGCATATAAACACGTCAGTAGTTATATTCATCAGTACCAGAACCAGAAGTATTAGGGAATCCTAATGATCCTAAGATGTTTTCAAATCCTGCATCGATTACTAAGTCGACCAATTTGCTGTCTTTGCAAAGTACAAGGCCAAGGAAGCCACAAGAATTCACGCCCATGCCCTTGTATTTACCTTCAGATCTCGGAACTAACATCATATACTCTGTAGTAGCACAAAAGTTGTATGAGATATGACCACTCTCACTATCCCTCAAGACCGTCAAAGTTCTTTGAAGGAGAGACACAAATATCATAGCAAGATCCTCCTCGCTTATGTCATTTATGTGAGCAGGAAGCTTAGCAACAAAGTGTGCAAATGGTAAGTTTATGTCTTGTAAAGGCTCATGATTCTGATCTGGAATAAAGGAACCAGATGACTGAATTAAATTGTCGGCAAAGGTCAGGAATTTAGGCGGAAGCGACATGAATTGAACATGCTTGTGAGGTTGGGAAGCACCACTTTTTGGTCCACAATTGTAAAAGGCAAACCATTTTCTATCTTTATCGTTAGAGGCTAAATTTTTCAAAATGCTGAAAGTTGCCATCAATTCACTGGGAGAAAGGGGACTATTTTGCGATTTGAACTCTTTAGTTATTAACATGAAGTGGTATGGTATGACGGGAAACTTATTCAAAACAATTCGAAATTCGTCATTATCACCATAGGTAGTAAGTATGGTAAGTTCAGGCTCCGGCTTGCTGAATGGATTTGCTTCAATGGTTCCGGCTTCTGGTCTGTTTTGAAGACTGTGTAGCTCAGTCAAATGAAAATCATATCTTGACCCGTTCAACTCTGTATTAAGCACTTGTGTTGTTAAAGACTCTCCATTAAAGACCAAATTCTTATCTTCAACAGCCTTTTTGAATTTTTGCTTTAAGCTTTCCACAAAATTATCTGGAATTTTCAGCATTGTTTGAGTTAAGATGAGCAAGCTCTCGTAGTTTCGATAAAATAACAAAATGAAGTATCTACATGCAGTAAACGCTGCTATTCACAAAGGGCGCATAGATTCTGCAAAGCTTTACATAATGAAAATTTTAGATTTATTATGACTAATCCCTCAAGTGTTTTGGCAAATTATCCAATTTGTTTTTGTCCGCCCAAGCTGGATCGATCAACTTTTCTCTATCCTCATACATGACCTTGAAAGATGTTTTTATAGTGCCGTCACTGACCCCGGTCTTATTAGCAATTTTTGATGGAGAAACATCTGCTCCAAAAATCAAGCATGACATATAGATCACAGTCGCCGCAATAGTAATTGGGGACCTCCCCGCTAAAATCCCAGATTCTTTACATTTTCTGGCGATTTGTTCTGCGGCGTTCGTAACGCTATTTGATAGACCTAAATGAGAACAAAATCTTCTGATCAAATCCTCGGCTGAAGTTTGTGTTGTTTGTTCACTATCCTTGATGATGGAGTAAGCCCCAGGATTTGTATCGTTTTTCTCTTGTATGACCAGGCGCATTATTTTGAAGACTTTTCCGATCTCTTTTTTTGGAACATTTGTTAAAGCCCATATCTCTTTAAAAGTTCTAGCCACCTTTGCTTTACGACAACCAAGAAAAATTGCCGCGGCCATGATAGACTCTTGAGATTTGCCCCTCAAAGGCCTTTCTTCGTAAACCAACTTATAAACTTCCTTCGCTCCATCTTGCACAATCTTAGGTAGCTGATATCCATCGCACATCTGAGAAATTTTTGAATAGGCTGCAGCCAAAGCATTATCTTTCTTATCAACCAAAGACTTCGACTGGGCTCTGTTCAATTCTCTTCCTGCTTTGACATTTTCGGGGACATATGAAATCATAGTGGAGAGATCTTCCGATTCAAGCAAAGGGTTTCCAGCATCCCCTACACGGCTAGGATCATCTCCGTTTTGATCATCATTACTGAAGGTTCTCCACTCAGATCTGGTGTCTACAACTCGATCACTAAGAACCAACCCACAACTCCCGCAAACAATATCCCCTTCGCTAAACCTTTCAATCAAGTCAGGAGGGAATATTTTGCATTCCGGGCAAGTCAAAGTGATGTTGAGATTAGGGCCCACAAATGGTTCGTCGGTCGCTCCCTCAGATATTTGCGTACTCATGACTTAGAATAGATTTGATGAAGGTTTTCGGTTAAAACAGGAGACGCCCACGAAAGTGACGAATACTCTTCAAGAATGGACAGTTGGTGAGAATAACAAAAAGTCTATTACCACAACACTTGCGTTTCCCTAAGTCGAGCGATATGAGGATATTGTTCCGGATCTACTGTTTTTTCTGTTAGTTACTAATGAATTATTGTTGAACATGAGGGACCAGTACATCTCCATATGTACTGCATGTTGGCATGCCTGCATATAAGAAGGGGCAGATGAGACATCTTTTGCCTTTGTTATGCAGGGGACATAAAAATAATCAACGGATGCTTTGTCATAGTCTTGTCTAAACCTCGTTGAAAAGCGGCCTGAGGCCTATGGAAAGAATATATAAGAAGCGAAGAAGTCGTTCTTATGGGAGACGATCAAATCAGCTCAGGTGAGGACATGAAACCAGGACTTTTTAGTGTCAGTTTCGATATAGGCAAGATTAAAAGTAACTGAGATGAATACAGAAGTTCAATACTTATTAGGGATATTGGATATCAATGTTATAAACGTTCCATTTCATGCGAAAGCTAATGGTATCGCGCAACAATTAAGATATCGTAAGTGAGCACACCGAATATAACCCCAAGCATGAGTCAATCATAGACTACTATTTCATGAACTCAAATTTCATTTCATACGTTTAAACCAACTTGATATTCTTCTTGATTTCAAGTCAGCAGCATCCACTGTAATACCACTGCCAAACAATTTTGTTGCTTTCATTTTGGTTTTGGTTTTTAACTTTGAGGTGGTCAATGAGAATCCATCTCCAGTTGAAGGGACAGTAGCAAGTGAAGCAGCAGGTAAAGCAGTGTTAATTGGAATGTTTGTACTCTCTTTGGTTGCCTGCTGTAAGATGTCATTGTCATTATATTTCACACATGACTCATTTTCCTTTGGACCTTGTTCGAACGAAATAGCCTGAGGCAGCGAGAGTTTGGATACACTTGACAGTGCTGATTTGCTTGACTCAACTCCTGAACTCACCACAATAGTAGGTGTCGTACTTCTCAGAACCTCAAAGATCAGATCAGACGCATAAACTGGTGTTTTAACGTGAAGAATATCGAGCTTATCAAATTTGAAAGCCTCACTCTCAGGTGTAGAATTTGAATTCTTGCCTATATCGAGGCTATATGGAACATTGTTGGCCAGAATAAGTGTTGCCTTTTGCCCTGGTGGATTGGGTTCAGACAAAGATTCACTTGGAATTTCATTCGGCGATTGCCCCAGAACATCCAGAGGAACTCCTGCCCGTTGCGAATAGGAGGTGCAAACAAAATCTGTTCCGTTACTGCTTGCATCAAATATTCCCGATGATCTCGACACGTCTCTTTCGAGTGATTGCGCAGAGCTAACTCTAGGTTTACCAGTCTTTAAGCTCGGAAGGCTTAGAGAATGTTCTAAGGGTCTAAGCTCTTTCTCTTTGATAAGTGTGGATTCCAAATGAAAGGGCGGAATGAATTGAATGCTCTCCGATGAAGAGATTTTGAGCGAGCTTGAAATTTTTGTGGACTGCTCGTAAAATGCTTGATAGCGATTAGCTTTAGCGCTGAAGCGCTTCGGGGTTGGCGTACCATTCACCCCGACAAAAGTGAGAGGGGGCTCCCTTGAAGTGTTGGAATAGATTTTCTCAATTGAGATTCCAGATGAATCTCTAAGAACTTGCTTGTAACTGTGTGGAAGGCTGGATGCAGATGAATTGAGGGAAGTAGGGTACAAATTCACACCTTCATGTGTTATTAAGTTAAGTGCTGCATCTTCAGTGTGATTGATTTGGTTGTCAGTGATTAATTTTGCACTATTACAACCCGAGGCCTCCCCGAAATTCGGATCTGTATCGCCATTGTCTTCCTCTTCTTCTATTGCGTCGTTAGCCGGTTCTTTGATGGGCTGTTTCACGTAAGCTGGCGAGCTATATGGAGAGACCGATGAGGCAGTCGAATTATTAGGTATGCGATTTGGAGGAACGGCAATGATTCCATCGGCAAAAGCCAAGCAATCTGTGTCTCTGCTTTTTTCTCCATCAAGTATATCCGCAGCTTCCTTTGCAGACGATGCACTCAAGACCCTGTCTAAATCAATCAAGGCGTCGGGAACATTGTGTTCATCTAAAAGTGTCTCATCGGTGAGGAATAATTTCAGCGTGCAAGTATTAGATGAAAATGACCGTTTGGGTTTCAACCTAATTGGAGAATTGAGAGCGATCAGCTTTACATACACCCCTTTCCGCCCAGATTCTAGCCCTTTCGGAGTTGTGTGGGGCAAATGGGGCGAGGGGAAATGGTATCCTTCTTTTAAAGATTCATTGGTAAAATCCTCTTCATTAGAGAAATGGAATTGTCGGGTCGAAACATCTTGTTCCGAATCATATGAGAACAGGTCCGGGCGTAGATTCAAGTGAGCATCTTCATTGGGCACAAGATACGTGGGATTTGAATTATGGGATGTATGGCTAGCGCCGTGTTTCAAGTGATTTGGCGAAAAAAGCCCCAAGCCGGCAAGGTCGAAATCCCCAGATATGGCACCAGATCTCTTATGGCGATGTGAGCTCCTAACAACTGGAGTCGATGTTGTTGATAGATAAGTGGAGGTTGGCGTTGAACTCATTTGTGAATCAAGATTGACACCAGGAAGTATTATAAGTATTAGAATTGAAAGAATGAAAAGAATGTTCGTTGAGTGTTTGTTAAGATGATGCAAGGGAATAACGGGATGAACTTGATTTATTATGGGTGCTGAATAAGGAATGGACGCTAACAAAGCAGCGATTTGAGAAGTCTATACTCTATAATTCTTTACCAAGGTGTCTTGGTGACAACTTCTGGTTGTGTGATCTATTTGAAATTGCAGTTAATGCCGTGAATTCTATTCTACTTGAGTAGAAAAAAAGCGACGCGTGAGATTCAAGATTGTCTTGCGATACATTGAAATTTAGTTTTTGAAAATTGAAGTTGAAACAACAAAACAAATATACTCTCTCTGAAATAAAATTTTACATGAACATTTTTTGTAGCTGAGTGTAACATCTTTATTAAATTTTTCTATTAAGCTAGAGAGTACACGTGATTCGCATAGAGCTATGGTATGTTCCGATCCAGAAATGAACAAAAGCCGGTTACTTTTTATTTTTCTTCGCAATCCGTTTTAAAGCTCTCTGTTCATTCTTCATCACTCCATCAACCATTTTGTATTTGCCCTTGACACCTTTTGGTCTTCCACTCAAACCTCTGTTTTTGCCTGTTGCAACGACGAGAGTAGTTTTAGGTTTGACCTTTTGTTTTTTAGTGAGTCTTCGCATTAAGCGCAGAATCTCTTCGGCTTTATCTTTCTCACTCTTTGATCCATCATCGTTGATAATGTCACTCTTCTTCTTAAGTTTCTCCAATCTTCTCAAGGCTCTCATTTTCTTTCTTCCTTGCGCCTCTAAGACCTTTTTAATTGGGCGTGCATTCATTTCCTTCATTTTCTCTTTCATGGCAGCGGCGGCTTCCTTTGTAATTGGCTTATAAATTTTTGAGTGTTCCTTTTCATCATCGAGGAACCAATCTGGTAAACTTTTTGTGTCCCGGAAAGAGTACTTATTGATTCCTTCATTTATGAGATCATTGCGGGTCATTTGCCCAAGTGCAACTTGATGAGCCAAGGTCATAGCTTCAACAGTAGCAATGTCGACTCTTTCCTTCTCAGATTTAGCTTTTTTAAGCTTCCTGCTTATACTCTCTTCGTCAGAATCATGGTCAGAGTCTATCTCGAGGTGCAGATAATCCTTGACAATCTCGACATCCGAGTCAGCTTCAAGTGGGGCTTCTGCCTTTCGCTTCACTTGCTGTTGTGGGTTTGCACTTGCATCCTTTTTAACCATTGCATCAAGCAAGTCATCGTCATTCAAATCATCAAACACAGAGTTGGAAGCGTAAAACATTGAGGCCCGCTTGGATAAATCCTCCTGCTTTTTTTTCTTGATGATTTCATTGATTTTTTCGTCATCATCATCCGAATCATCTGAGTCAGGCTGAATTTCGTAATTATCATCGCTCTCGACATCACCCATTTTGGTGTCTTGGATTCCGTCCCACTCCTCATCATCGACATCGCCCCTTGCTAATTTGGCTTTGAAACTAGAGCTTTTCTCGGCTCTTTTCTGCTTGAATTGCTCGTACATGGTATCCATCTGTGCTTCTAAGCTATCAATCTCATCATCTGTGTCAAGGTCAGGCTCAGAATTTGATTCTTCGGATACTTTGGGATTTAAATCAGTTGGTACCATTGACTTTTTCCCCTTGGCTAGCTGTTCAAGCATGCCTGTTTTTTCTGCGGAGTTCAAACTAAACATTGCATCTACCCCCAACTGAGCAGTCTCCGTTCCAATAGTCATATCACTTATCATGTTCAATTGTGCACGCCTTATTTCTTTCTGCTTGAGCTCGTTCAAACGCTTTTTCTCTCGCTTTTTCTTTTGCTTCTGTTTTTCAGACAATTGAGCAAGGTCTCTGTTGATCTTTTCATCTTCTGTTAAAGCCTCAACTTGTATGTTGTCTGTTTCGGTATCTTCTTTGTCCTCCAAACCCAAGACATTTCTGGCTTCAATTCTGAATTTGAGAATGAGCTTAAAGTCTGCTTTTCCTAAAACTTTCAAATCTTTAATGCATTCGAGCAACTCCGGAGTACAATGTTTCGTTTTCCGAACAATCTTCCATTCGTGGTCAGATCTTTCAGGTTCCACTAACTTATTGAGAGAGCCTAATGAATTGATGGGCTCGTCACTTTTCACAAATTCCAAGAGGGGCATTTCCTTGTACAACAAATAATCACCCTCCTCGTAACCCTCTCTCTTTCTCGTACGCCTCTCCGGATAAAAGACTTTTGCCTCATTATTTGCCTTTGCGGTGCCAACCTCCTCAAAAACTTCTTTAGGATCTAAAAGACGAGGATCCAATTTTTTTGGAGCTTTAAAACCTTGACAAACCACGAAAATTTCTGCAGACACGTTACGAGAAGCTGGGGGTTTGGTGGCCTCAACTTTTGTGAAAAGTTGCTGAAAGATCCACATCAAATGATTATAATCTTTCGATCTGAAAACTTTTGTGACAAAGGTGCCTCCCTGTGTCAAATGTTCCACGGCAAGTTTGAGAGCCTTCAAGACCAACTGGGATTGGGTAAAAGCATCTTGAACCCATCCCATACCAACGTTTGGTGCTCCATCATGGAGAACAGTATCAGCTTTCCAAGTCTTTAAATGACCTCTAAGCTTAGATCTGCAATCTTCTGTGGTGATATCCGATTGAAATGTTATGCAATTAGGAAGTGGTTTGATGGGAACTATATCGACACCAACAATTAACGAGTTTATTGGGCATAAATTCGATGCCACTTGACACCAAGACCCTGGTGCCGCACATAAGTCTATTACAACTTTAGACTTCTCTAAAAAATGTCCATATTTCTCGTTTATTTGAATGATTTTGAAGGAAGAACGAGCTCTATATCCTTTCTCTTTGGCGAGATAGTAGTACCTATCTAAACGACCTTTACTATTCTTTTTTTGAGTCTTACCCATTATGATTATTAAAGCTAGAGTAGATGAGGTCTCAAAAAATTTAGTTCTAAAAATGAGCGCGAGATGTCATCACGTGCTATATATCCCAATCTTGAGCATCGCTGCGTTCCGCGTCGATGAGATTATCATCGATTGTGTTCAATTTGCTCTCGTTACATAGCAAACATTCTTTCAAAAGTAATTCATCTAGCTCGTTCTTGTCAACGATTGAAGAAAATTGCTTAAAATTTCTAAAGCTTCTTTTGAAAGTGTAGTCGCCCTTCAGTTGCAACAGGTAGCGTATCATGCAATCTTTGTGAAATCCATGATGACAATTTGGAAACAAAATAAACTTTTTCCGCACAAGAAGCTTTCGGCAGAGATTACATGATTCCCCGGGCTCGATAATTGTAAAGACATGGCCTCTCCTCTCCAAGAATTTCGATTCGTTGATTTGAATCTTCAACTTCTCGGCAGTAATTGAGGATTCCTGCATCTCCAACCCTAGCAGGTTTATTTTGTCGTTGAAAATACTCAAAGAATCAACAATTTCAGCCTTGAAGTTGCTGATCATGATAGATTCAGGTAAAAGAGGCAATAGATCCTTGATTGAGAGAACACTTGCATTCTCCTTCACTGAAAATGATAACCGAAGAAGATATCGTAAAACGTCGCTCAACCGAGAACTAAGGCTCAACTCTTCTGAATTTAAAGCTTTGAAATTTTCAGGTTCAATTTTGGTGGATTTCTTCAAGTTCACTTCCTTCTTGATTCCATGGGGGTTAGTTATATCCTGCGCATGGTTTAAGATGCTCATTCTATCCAACCCAAAATTCTGATCTTTGCAAACCTCATCAATAACGTGTTTTGCGTAAGACACCCAGAGATGACGCCTAACCGAGTTTTGATCATCCTCGAGCTTAGACCTACTCGGGTCGACCGCCTCCTTATCTATTGAGTCAGATAAATCAATGATAGCTTTGTGATTTAAAGGTTCTAGAATTGCGTCCTCATAATTTCGTAATACCATCTCCGCTTGCGGTATCAAATCATGTTTTAATGCAATGGATAAAGCTTCTTTGTGAAGGCACAAGTCATTTACAAGAATGTCAATTGCAGGCTCGATTCTTTTAAATCGCAAACATGTTCTTAACATAAATGTTGGACCGTAATATGAAATCTTCGAGTCTTCATTAGTTGCATTCTTTCTCAAGTATTCGAGGGTTTTGATAATGTTGTTCAGGGACAGAGATAAATCTTCACTGGTCGAGTTTATAATCAAGAGTGACAAGTAGCATTCAGAGAGCGCTTTGCTTTTGACCTCCTTTTCGAAAATAAGAATCTGGAGAAGCTTTGAGGTGGCATTATTGCCGGGCAGTCCGGCTACCTCGAATCTCTTGTAAGCCAAGATAGCTGGGATGAGTTTCTCGTAATCTATTTCAGAGAATTTCAACCAACATTGAATTGTCGCTTTTGGACAATTGATCAACAAAATTGTTGAAGTTTTGTAAATGAGATGCTCGAAAACCTCAGATCGCGATGTATGAGCTCTTGTCAATGCCTGCAATGCATCAGTCCACGACTCGTTCTGGATATGAAACTGCACAATAAACTCGAAATCAAGAAGTATGCCCGCGAATTCGAGAAGCTCGTCTGTAAACCCCAAATCACCCATCATCAGGTATATGGTCTTACGATCAAGTATTTTCAGTTTTGCGTTTAGAAAGAATAATAGGTCTTTCTTCATTTTGCTATGTTTGATCTGAAGTAGCAGTTTACTCTGTTCCTCGTTGTTCAACACCAGCATAGTTGCATTTAAGTTTCTCATCAGACTTAGAAATAGTCTCACTATCCAACTTGATAGCACAATTTCTTTCACTCTATTCTTTTCTGGTCCATCCGCGTTATCAAGTTTTGATTGAATATAGTTAATCATTAACTCGTAAGATGGGCTCATTTGATCTTCAACTTTATCCACGCTCATGAGCATAAGACAAACTTTCTCAAATGGTTCATTCAGAAGAGCGAGTTTCTTTATTCCTTGATGTTGGAGTTTGAGTCGGTTTCTTTCTCCTAATGTATCATCCTGAGCTCCCAGAACTCCAAAGCCTCCTCTTTGCAATAAGTCATAACCTTGTTTCACAAGGATCATGTTCTTTTTGATTCGTTGCAGGTCAGAGTCCTTTCCACCTTCTATTAGTTGAAGTGCATGATCATACTCTCCTAATTTGTAATACTTATACCATGCAGAAGCATCCTCGTTTGTGATGATTAATTCATAAATTTTGTTTTTGGTGAACACCCAATGAGTTCGGCCCAAATTGTCGGACGTAATTCCAAGGAACTTCTCATTTCCAGTTATTGATGGCAACTGCAAAGATTTCGAACTTTGGGGCGAGAGTTTATTCAGTGTAAGTAAGCGATCAGCACCCGAACTCAAGTGAAAGATGTAATATTTCGAAGTCATGAATGACTGGCAACCAACAAGAAAACCACTTTTGACAAGGCTCAAAATATGGTCAGCAGTGGGTTTGACTTCGGGATCATTTGAGACAATTAGGCCTGTCGCAGATTGCACGTAGTAATAATAGTTACTGTTTGTAGTGAAAAATGATCCCGAGCCGGGCAATTTTTCTGTCAGTGGAGGATGATGTAGTGACCTGGACAACTCGCTTAAGGAAGGCTCGAAACAATCCCACGATATCAATTCACTTTCAAGTGCAACGACCACTCTTGTACCATTGTTTGAAAACGTTAATCCTTGAATCTCCTTTTTCGTGCTAAAAATTTGTTTAACGTATTTGTCGTCCCTTTTGGAATCTTCAGTTTCAGGATCATGGTAATTTATGTTTGCAACAAAAACATGGCCATCTTTCGTGGCCATGAGAAAGTCACTCGTAGAATTTTCTTTCTTCAGCTTATAAAATGCAATATAATTAACCCTCAATCCCTTGAAACGAGGAAGGCTCTTGAACTTCTTGTAACAGATATGTAAATGATAATAAAATGTTGAGTTCATCTGTATGATCAAGAACTCACCACTTGGATGGAGCCAAGCGTTGCTTAATTTATTCAGGTCCATCTGAGAAGGTAATTGAACAGCTAAAACTTCAGAAGGGCTTTCGAGATTGATTCGATAGGCATGCGTGAATGTTAAGATATACATCTTGTTGTTCTCCACGAGTAACCGCTGCAATTTATTGAGAAGGTCGAACTGGAGTTGAACTTGCTCCAATGTGAAAGTTGCCTCCTCCAGAGCAATAGAAGCCAGCCTCGGATTCTCATTATGACTCTTTAATTTTTCGCTTTCGTTCATTTGTGCATCATGTACTTATCGCTACGTGCCGCTAATTCTCGCTCGAGAACAGAGGCGAGATCTGAGATGTACGGATTTATGAGTTCGATAATTAGTTGGCCCTAGCGCACCTGTGGCATAACTGCCATACATTGTTACACTATCAAAATATTACGGCGTGGAATGCTGAAGATTGCAAAATTCTGATGAGCTCTTATCTAAGTGCTGGTTTTGATGGAATCTAAAAAGGATGAAGTCATCAAGAAGAATCAGTGTTATTTCTGTTTCATTGCTGGTCGTGTGGAAACCGTAAACACACCGCCTCCGCAACTCCCTGGCTCCGCATGACGCAGTTGACAGGATCAACGTCGTAATAACAATCGAACATGAACGTATTAAAGTTACAAAAAAAGCATCCCGAGTTAAATCAAGCAGATATCTTTAGTATAATTGAAGATTTCAGAGCAATTGACTTGGATGACAAAGGCTGGGTGGAGAAAAAGGATGTGATCAACTCTGTTTCTCAGAAAGGCCGGTTTTCGTATGATGAAGCCAGAGAAACATTAAAAACAGTTGACGTTGATGCGTCAGGTCATGTGGAGTTGGAAGATTATGTTGAGTTGATTTCTAAGCTCAATGGGTCCAACAATTCATCGAGTTCGAATCACCTTGCCTCATCGAGTCCTGGAGCGGGAGCTGCCAAGACTCCAACAAGCCCAGGCAAGGCAGTATTCAATGCACCAATTGCTACTGCTAGTACTGCCAACAAGACTTATCTTGGAGGAAAAACTTCAGGAACGACCCATTCAATTAACGATGAAGAAAGATCCGAATTTACTCGCCACATTAATTCCGTTCTTGCGGGTGATTCAGTGGTTGGAAACAGATTACCTTTCGATACTGAATCATTCCAAGTATTCGATGAATGTCGTGATGGTTTGGTCTTGTCTCAATTGGTCAATGATTCTGTTCCCGACACGATTGACACTCGAGTCTTGAACATGCCTAATACTAAGAAAAAGACACTCAACAATTTTCAAATGTCTGAAAATGCAAATATTGTCATTAATTCTGCGAAAGCGATTGGTTGTGTTGTCGTCAATGTTCACTCAGAAGATATCATCGATGGTAAAGAGCACTTGATTTTGGGTTTAATTTGGCAAATCATACGTCGTGGATTGTTATCTAAAATTGATATCAAGCATCATCCAGAGTTATATCGGCTTTTGGAAGACGACGAGACTTTAGAACAATTCTTTAGATTGCCCCCGGAGCAAATATTGTTGCGCTGGTTCAACTACCACTTGAAAAATGCCAAATCGTCAAGAAGAGTTTGTAACTTCTCCAAAGATGTCAGTGATGGTGAGAATTACACGGTTTTGTTGAACCAATTGCAACCTCAATCATGTGACTTATCTCCTTTGCAAACATCTAATTTGTTACAACGTGCGGAGCAAGTCTTGCAGAACGCAGATAAAATTGGTGTTAGGAAGTACTTGACGCCAAACTCTTTGGTCGCAGGAAACCCCAAATTAAACCTTGCGTTCGTGGCCCATTTGTTCAACACATATCCAGGTTTAGATCCAATCGAAGAGCATGAGGCTCCTGAAATCGAGGAATTTGATGCCGAAGGTGAAAGAGAGGCAAGAGTATTTACTCTCTGGTTAAACTCTTTGGATGTAGATCCACCAATTGTGTCACTTTTCGAAGATTTGAAAGATGGTTTGGCAATTTTGCATGCATTCGATAAAGTGTTACCAGGAAGTGTCTCTTTGAAGCACGTAAACAAAAAGCCAGCAAATGGCAGTGAGATGTCTCGCTTTAAAGCATTAGAAAACACCAATTATGGTGTCGAGGTCGGCAAAGCCAATCATTTCTCTCTTGTTGGAATTGACGGATCTGATATTGTTGATGGCAACAAGCTCTTAACCTTAGGTCTTGTTTGGCAGTTGATGAGAAGAAATATTGTCAATACGTTGTCCGAGCTAGGAAACGGAAAGAACATCTCCGACACAGATATATTGAAATGGGCTAACTCAAAAGCCTCGAATGGAAGAAGTGGAAGTATTCGTTCTTTCAAGGATCTGTCATTGTCGAACGGAGTGTTTTTACTAGACGTCTTGAACGGTTTAAAGCCTGGCTACGTTGACTATGATTTGGTGCATCAAGGTTCTAATTTGACGGATGATGAAAAATACGCGAATGCAAGATTGGCTATTTCCATCGCCAGAAAAATCGGTGCTTTGATTTGGTTGGTTCCAGAAGATATTAACGAGGTTAGAGGAAGATTGATCTTGTCTCTCTTGGGAAGCTTGATGAGCGTGGAGGGCTCCGCTTGATTAGAAATTTATATGCAAGATGCGCACCGTACACTTTTTCGTGAGATTTGTCCAATGAAAGTTTTGATATTTATGTACTATTGACAACCCTGTTTTGTCGACTCTATATTCTCAACTAAACGTACGAAACAATGTCCAAAGTTCTCCCCTTTACCGAAGCCAATACCAAGAGAGTCGCTTCTTTGTATAGAAGAGCATTGAGAATTGCTTTCGACTCCTCTCTCAAATTTGACGCATACAGACAAGAAACGATAAAAATTCGATCTCAATTTCAAGTCAACAAAGACATTCTGAATCCAAATGAATTGGAGTCTGTCATTTCAAGCGCAAATCAAAAGTTGATTGAATACGCACACCCTGATCCATATTTTCCACCCTCTAGACCAGGAGGAACCAAGTATGATAGAAACATTCCTCCTCCAAAAGAGCCATTGGTTCCAGGTGATTGGTAATTAAATTTTTTGTTATGCTGGTCAGGATCTTCTAAAGGAGCGATAGCAAAAGTTGTGTTTTGGAGTCCGTTGCAAGCTCATTCAAGCTCACTCAAAGTGCCAGCTTATTATCAAGCGTTTCATCGCTTCTTTCCGATTCTGTATACATTACAGAGTGTGAGTCCTGAGTCCTGCCGTTCTAGTTAGTGTTCATCATCCTTAAGTTCGCTTGAAGTCCGATTGTAATGCTTCAACGAGCAACGTATGTGAGCATCCTACTATAGTTGAAATGAAATAGATTTAGAGAAGTGAAAGCTTTTTGACAGTACTTAAAGATATTTGAAAATCATTTGAACGTCTTAAACACTTGTATAGTTGTCAGATTGAATAATTCTGAATCGCACAGTCAAATTCAAACCTAATTGAAGCAACAGGCATTTAATCGTTTATAATATTGCATTCATAAGAGTGGCAATCTCTTGCTACAAATTTCATTAATTTTAAATATGTTTTGTCCTGGCGGGATTTCCTGTGTGCTAGTTTTTGAGCCCAAATGAGAGTGCGATGCACGTGAGAGGATTTTTTTATAAGGCAGTAGCTCATCTCACAGTTTTCATACGTATATTAATTATTCGAGATGCCCAGATCCAAACGTTCAAAGCTTGTCACTTTAGCTCAGACTGACAAAAAGGGAAAAGAAAATAAAGGCCGTATATTCGATGAGGTGAGAGAATCTCTTGATCAGTATAAGTATTTGTGGATTTTGCAATTAGATGACGTGAGAACTCCAGTATTGCAAGACATCAGATCTGACTGGGTGGGCTCAAAATTAATATTGGGAAGAAGAAGAGTTTTGGAGAAAGCTCTCGGTGACACCCCTGAAGAAGAATATAAAGACAACCTTCATAAAGTCTCAAAACTCTGCACAGGTCTCTCAGGTTTATTGTTCACAAACGAAACACCCAAGACAGTCTCAGCATACTTCACCGCTTATACCAAAGCAGACTTCTGCAGAGCCAAATCTAAATCGCCAATTGCCTTTGATATCCCAGAAGGTATTGTCTACTCCAGGGGTGGTGAGATCTCGATTGAGGAAGATGTTCCCATGTCTCATTCGTTAGAGGAAACTTTGAGAAACAAGTATAAGATTCCCACCAAGATCAAATCTGGAAAAATCTACCTCAACGAACCTTTCCATGTTTGCCTGAAAGGCGATGTGTTGACTGTAACCCAAGCTTTGATCTTAAAACAGTTCGGAATTGCTGCTTCCGAATTTAAAGTCAAGATGATTTCCCAATACAACATTGAGACTGGTGAGGTCTCGGAGCTTTGAATTTTAGAAGACGAGAATGCATAAATGATTTACATATTACTTTGTATTATTATTATAGTTACATCTGATGTCAATTTCGAAGCTAGAATTAAAAAAAAAAAAAAAAAAAAAAAGCCTNGTTACATCTGATGTCAATTTCGAAGCTAGAATTAAAAAAAAAAAAAAAAAATAGGTCTATTAGCATGCAAACTGCCATTTTGTTTTCTGAAATCCTCGAAATTTATGTTCTTTTTTGATGCTATCCAAGCTGACACTGAACAAAAAACAATCTGGCGCTTCCCTGACCAATATTTCTGAGGCTGTAGATATTGTATTTGGGGACCTCTAAAGAACAGCCGCGAGTGACAACAAATTTCTCAGAGTTGAGAGTAACCTCAATCAAACCTTTCGCAACATGAAAGATAAACAGAGATTCTCCGGTTGTTCTTAAGCTCTTGAAACCCTCGAAAGGAAAATCAAGAAGCCCCGCGGCAATAACATCCAGATCAGCATCGAAGAGCGGTGCAACCCGAAAGTTTTCGACGACTTGTTGTCCGTTTTTAGAAGGTGGTGGCAGTTGAAATGAGCCTCCATCAGGTGCCCAGGCTACAACTTTTCTCTTTTTAGTCTCTTCGTTTTCGAAAACTTCGGTCTCTAATGATTTCGACTTGAACCACTCCGACCCCTCTATTTCCGGATCCGATTCGTAGTCATAAGTTTCCGGTTTCGACTTCTTCTTCGCTCTAGGCTTCTTGGCTCTTGCTGATGTGACTTTTTGAGTCTGTTCAGGGATATGGACCACTTCTCGGATCTCTTGGAGAGGAACTTTCCGAATGTCTCTGATCAACGTGCTATCCGGATCAGCAGCTTCTTCATCTGCTCTAGAGTACACAATGCGCTCATTACGCCAATAGGCTAGGGGTGCTATTTTCCTTCTCCTAGATCTGCGAAGACCTTCGGGTGGCGGCGAGGGTAGCGGAGAAGGCTGTGTAACATATTCATCATGTGACGACTTGTAACTGCTTAGTTGTGGTCGCGTATAACTCTGTGTAGAGAATTTGGACTCTTGGGTATTATAATTGAGGTCAGAAAAGTCATCGCTATCTGAAGAAGGCATCTCATGAGGTTCATCATCGAGATGATGATCTTCAATATCGTCTATATCAGATGCAGAGATTCTCGGTGTGACTCTTTTCGATTTTGTCAATGCCATTTTCTTGGTGAGTTTTGATGCTGTCGTCTCGCCGGTGAGTCTTTTGGACAGTACTTTTCTCGGTTTATTCCTTTCTTCCTCTTCATCAATAGAAGACACATCAGAGATAGGTGAAAGCCTAGTGCTTTCACCTTTCTTATCTGGAGGCTCACTGTCGTAACCTTCTTCGGGTTCGATCTGATCGAGGTCTTGGTCCATATCCATTGGCGGAATCTCTAGGTATGAAAATTCGTCCTTTGATGGTATAACTTCATTTTCAGTGATTTCTGGAGCTTGTTTGTTCTTTAAAGAATCGGATGTCTTTTCTTCACTCTGCAATGCAGGTCTTTTAATTGAGTTGTCCTCAAGCTCAGTCATCCTGTCAAGTAACTTGATTGGATATATTTTGCGTACACCCAAGGATCTTTTGCTCAGACTTGGTACTTTCTTATGGTCAGTCAGAGCAGTCGTTTGTGATTTAGGGAAGCTTGAGAATCGGGAATCTAGCCATGTCGTCTCTTCAAAGAACTCATCGATGTCCTCCATATCAAATTTATCTTTGGCCAAGTTTTCTTTCGGTTTAATCCCGGTTTTCCGGGACTGAGCTCCCAATTTTAATAGGTCCATGAGTGTGCGGTAGGACTGACAATTTGTGTAGGAGTAGTAATTAAAGTTGTTTCCGTGCTGCCTAGAGTGAGGAGTAAATAGTGATGTATCGCGTTCCGCGCGTCAGAAAACAATAACAAACGCAACGCGAAACTACTGCTACTAATCTGTTTATCAGCGAGTCCTGAAGTGTCTATTACTGAGTATACTCATCAATTTTTAGTGCCCGCACTCCAAATCTTCTCAAAAGCGTTAGATCTCAATGATCTCTAGTTCGCTGTTTATTTTCGAGCGCAATTCGTAAGTAAGAGTAAAGCCGTCGCTGTATATCAAATACAAGAAAAATCTTGAAATCTCTGCCAGAACTGACAAGTTCCGCAGGCTCAAGCCAATGACTGTTCTCCGAGTATCCTCATTCCCACTACAAGTCAATGCATTGGGGAACAAATGTTCTTGTCTCATTCCATAAATCCCTCTGTATTCACATAATCTCATTATAGTCACTAATCCTACTTGGGTGACTGCTATGAAGCAAGAAAGCTCCGGCAAAACGAGACTGATGGAAATTCTGTCATACCACTTGAACTCCTCTTCACAAGGAAGATTTAACGTGAAAGCAGGCCGGGTGGCCGCGGCGCAAAATAATGTATCTGCTCGATAGAGGTAGAGACTTTTGTTTGATGACACCGCGAGAAACATATCTTCTGAACCCTTGAAAACGGGATCTTTGTCTTCTTCACGGATGCATAGAAGTTTGTAGGCCTGATGGATTCGTTGATGCTCCTCATTGACACACTGAACCTTGGCACTTGTGTCCAGAGTCGGTGGTGTCGTCGAGAGGTCCACCATAGGAGTTTCGAAATACTGCCAATAGCTCGCAATACCAAAAGAAAGAGACGGAGATCTCCTTCCTTCTGCGCCCAAAATTTTTGATTCGCAAAGAATACTTGCGGCTTCGTTCATTTCATTGATGTTGGGGTCTCCTGTCAATGCCCGTAGCGACTGCACTTTCTTGAAATACCTTGAATGTATCGGCTTGCATGTCCATCCATCGCCATATAATTCCGTGCGCCTTACAACCTCAGGAGCCTCGAAAGTTACTTCGAGCTTCTTATTTTTAGCATCACTTTGTGTCATTACACTGAACACAACCTTAAAAACAATAAGCTCTTCCTGGATTGTAGTGCAGCTAAGTAGGGCAAGGTGATCTTCGTTCCTCACCTGGTAGTTGATAAACAGAACCTCCGGTATATTATGTGATAGCTTATGACTTTCAACCGAGCTAAAGGCTTGGCTATAACTGTCGAAGTAGAAGAAGCTTATGGTTGCAGAGTTTGCGGAAACGCACATGATGTGATGCTTTGCCCCTGAGCTATTCAATTTGGTCATAAAGTCGATTCCCCAAGCTGATGAGTTGACTTTCACTTCGCAGGTCGCTGATACTTTGATGGGAGTTTTGATTTTGAAGTTTAGAATTTCCTCCAATATCACACTCTTGTTCCATAGAAGCACTCTTCCGTCGTCTGAGCAAGCAGCAAATACAGGTCCATTCACCCAGTCACTGTGAGATTTAAGGCTATTAATTGTGTGTGGGTACAATGCCCAGGTCAGGTTTTGAACGTGCTCATTGATTGTGTAGTCCGGTCGAGTTTCGAATTTTAAAGAGGGAGTTTTTTTAAGTCCATTCGAAGTTTCGTCAAATTCATAGATAAGAATTTCGGACATATGTGCAACAGCAAAAAGATCGGGACCACCTCCCCCACTTATCAAACAAGAAAGGTTACTTTTTCCCTTTCTGGAATTCTCGATTTCACTCAAAGAAAAAGAGCACTTCCCATAAAGTTGGAGCAGATCACGAAATTTTTCTGCAGGCGGTAGTTCAAGTAAATGCATTGGGTCGTGATAAGATACGGTGTAAAGACCCGGACGGTATGGGTCATAAACTCCGCCATTACTCGTATTAGGGTCACCTATGTTGTGAAGAGGAACGATAGCTGTCTCGGAAATCGTGAGGTCGTCGTTCTGTTCCCAGATCTCCTTAGCGGTTTTGTTTTCACGTATGGAATCAAGAAAGATTCTTTCTGTGCAGCGAGAATATGTCTCTGTATTGTTTGAGTATCTGCGGTCACCCAATACCTGATTTGTACCGGTGTATCGATAATTCTTTCCTGTGTCTTGCAGTGGATTGTAGAAAAAATCAGGGTTCACGTGTGACCTTCGTGACAGAATAAGGCGGTGAAACTCGGGCATGACGAACAAATTTTCGGAATCAGCATCTGATGAGCTCCCGGATTCTTCTGGCAAAGTTCCGTTGATCTCCGCTTGGATTCTGGCGAAGAGCAATTTTCTGGCTGAATCATGTGAGGATGATCGCTCATTTGACAAGGGTCTTTTCCTGGATTCAATGGTCACTTTTCTAAATCGTAGAAGTTCATGAAATGAAGCTAGAGAGTATTGCGGATAATTCTCCATATTTCACGTCTACACTTTTTAGAGTTAGCTAAAGGGGAAAAGATATTCAATGTATGCGAAATTTTGTATATGCAAGTATCCCGAGCAGATTGATATTTGGAATGATCAATAATATATTGTGCATATTTATATTTTAAATGTTATCGTGTAATGCATCAGTTTGTATAATGCAGCTTAACTCAAAAAATGTTTACTGAAAGCAGACTGAAAGAGTGTGGATTTTTAGGTAGCATATTTAGAATTCCGATTTTTGTAGTCCGCAGGTGCGTTTATATTTTATCTTTTTCACTTCCAATTTTATTCTGGAGCGCGTAAAGTCTGCAAAAAACGAAAAAACGGACATGGCAGAAAACACAGTATAAATACTTGACAAAATCCACACAAAAAATTAAGACCAAATTAGTAAGAAAGATGAAATTTGCAAGGATTTTATTCATTTTAATCCCTTTATTCAGCATTACACAAGCGCTTTGGGTTCCTAGTATATTCCAGGGAATTTTCAGGTTAGAGTCTGCAAGTAACGCTGTGGAAGCTGCAAAATACAACCTTTGCGCAAAGATGTTACAAGTCCATAAGTACCTCAAAGGTCTTAGCCAAAGCCTCAGGGAAGGCCAGTTAAAGTGGAAAGAACGATACCTCAACACAGAAGAATGGTCTACGCAATTGAAGAATAAACTCGAGTCCCACGAGGTGGCGCTGATCAAAGCACTTGTGACCGATCCAGTGAAAGCCATACTTATGAATAAAATTACCTTCAATGACTTGAATGATTTTAAGCAAGAGAAATTTTGCAAGTTATTCAAAAATAAGCGGAATAGGTTTCTTTCTCGAGAGGAGCTGATCATCATCTACTACAGCCGGGACAAAAAGAGCTGGTTGCTTCGTGAACACGAGCATGACTTTTCCAGGAAAAATCCGATTTTAGGAAACAGGGTTCCAATTGCAGACTGCATCAATTCTCTACACGGCGGAGATGGGCACGTGAGCACCACATTTCTGGCGCAACTAAGAGTGGGTGCCAGTATCAATGTGGGCATAGGAATTCTTGATACGCCACTAGCAAGTTTAACCCCAGAAGAAGAGGCTCTGGTGGCCGGAACCCTAGCGCTGAGTGTCATTATGGGAAACGCTATTAAATTCTCAGGTGCAGTTACCTGTCAGTTTATAAAGGGAAACTATGCACAGCCATATATTATACCATACCTCATTCAAATTCCTGCGGGGAGACAAATCCTAGTGCAGTATGAAAAAGGGATCGGGGTTGTGGAAAACGGCGAATGGGAATACACGAGGCCCTTTACCAAGCTTGCAGCCATGAGTCCTGTGGTGGAATGCGCACTGGGTAATACCTCAGTGTGCGACTCTGGTGCAGTGCCTGGCCTAGACGTTCAAGAGTTTGAAAGCTTCTTTCAAGAGATCAGCACGCAGGATGACAGCTCATACGAAAAATCATGCTGACTACTCTAAATTCTCGTCAGAACTGAAATCCGAAACGCTCCAATCTGTTCTTGACTCTTACGAGGCCTTGGCAGCAGATACCGACAATTGGGTAGCCAACCTAGCTAATGCGTCTTCGCTTCTTTGGCATGCTTACCATCAGCTTGACATACCGGTAAACTGGGCTGGCTTTTATGTGCAAGACCCAAAGGTTCCTGAGCAGCTTATCCTAGGCCCGTTCCAGGGGAAGGTCGCCTGCCAAACAATTCAATATGGTAAAGGAGTGTGCGGAAATGCGGCCTCAATGCAAAGTACTCAGTTAGTGGCTGATGTAAACACGTATCCTGGCCATATTGCATGCGATGGTGAGACAAATAGTGAAATAGTTGTTCCAATTGTTGTTAATGGAAAAGCAGTGGGTGTCTTGGATATTGATTGCGTTGTTGAAAATGGATTCGACGATATTGACCGGGAATATTTAGAGAAGCTTGCGAATGCCATAGCTCACTCAAACCACTGGTAATTCCACGTAGCGACTGAAGGCTCGAACCGAGCAATTTTATTTGGTACCACAGTTCGGTGAGCTATGGTACTTGAGTATTTACTAAAGACGAACAGGCACTAGGGCTTATACCAAAGGGGGCCTCGATATTACTTAAGATCAAATAAAATTATAGAGAGCAAATACATACAAATTTCAATTAGCACACTCTCTTTGTAGGATTCCTTGCGCTTTTCGCTAAGACGAGTTATCAACGCCCGCGTCCTCATTGTGAAGTCGTCTTTGCTCCTCGCGCTCCATGTTATGATACAAAAGATTGGTGGCTTGATCGATAGCTCGCAGCGAACCGCTAATAGTAAAAAGTCTCTCATCGTTCTCATCTACTTCGGATATTGCAATAGTGGCACCGCTGACCTTACGGACTCCCAGGATTCGTGATCCGTTCTTTCCAATTAAGGCTCCCACAATTTGGTTGGGGAAAGCAATGGTTGTCGTTAAGGTTTTCTTGGGTGAAGGTTCATTTCGGGCATTCGTAGCTTTAGGCACGTAATACGTTGCGCCGGCAACAGAGGAGAAATCCTCTATTATACAACGCAGAATGACCCTCAATGAATCGTAAAAGCCTTCAACCGTACCTTGAAGTTCAACCAATCTCTCAGTGGAGCCTGGTAAATAGGAGTTGGAAGCGATCATCAGAACATTGTAATTCTTTTGGATCTCTTTGATTCGTAATCCTCGTGCACCTATCAAGGTGCCCATTTGGGAATTAGGGATAAGTAATCTCAATATCGTAGTTTTTCCTTGAACATTTGGAATCGACAGCAACTGTTTGAGCGGAAAATACGAGTAGGTGAACTGGCTCTCAACTGAGGCGTTCACCAAGGCTTGAGCAAATAAACTTAGTGCTTTAGAAGCATCATCAAGTGTTCCACTGACTGTGAGGATTCTCTCGTAGGAACCAGGCTGTAACTTTGAGATCCCAGCTCTCGTATTGGTTTCCAGTCTTATCGAGTCGATGACGTGACCATTTTGGCCAATAAGACATCCGGCCTCTTTTGCCGACACCAAAACACGATAGTTGATCAAAGCCGAAGCGAAATCATCATCTAACAGTGGCAAAACGTTGCCGTCAAATTCAGGCGACGACATAGTGAGGGTTTGTCGGTCGCGTAAAGTTGGCTCTTTTTTTACTCAAAAAGGGCTTTTTTAAGCGATGAATGGGAGGAATCAAGCCACAAAAAGTTTCTTTTAGAAACTTAAGTCTTATAATGGCGAACAGATATGCCACAAAAACTAGACGACTATTCTTTAGTGACACTAAATGATCACTTCAAATGCTTGAATAAGGTTTTGCGAGTTGGGGAAAAAAGGGTGAAGAGCTTCAACCAGAGAGGGGTTGATTCAGCTGAAGTGGTGGGGTTTTTTTCCTATAGAACGAGAGTTAAGCAGTGGCTCAAGTACACAACAGCGGGGAACTCGAAATGACCGTTTACGATTGTAAATAGAAAGAAGCAGACAATGGCAAGAACGGGAAGGTGGACAGCCGAAGGATGTTGGATACAGAACGAGGCCATTTAGGTGCAGGGCCGAGAATAGTACGTCATTCGTACCTGGGAACAGTAGGAAGGAACATTATTTGGGACAGTAGCATGCTGCATAGAGATGCCATGGGGTGCAAGGGGACTTTTTGGGTGCACTCTCGTTCCGAAATACTGTATACTAAAAATGTTCTTTACCGTCTAAAATTGCCGTCTACGTGCTATTTATTGCTTTACGCAGGGCCGAATATAGAGGCTAATAAACGAACTATACTTCGCGCGATTTTCACCAGCCACATTAAGCCCTACACTAATCTGCCTAAAGAATGCGCACTGCGATTTTGCTACGTGGCATAAATAATCTGCCCTCTTGCTACTACGATGCACGAGTCTATTCGCAGTATAATTGGATCCCTAATTACCCCTAAATGCTGACTGCGCTTAATCTCATACGTGATTGGTAGGAGTATCAAATGTATTTATTTTTAAGTGCGATCTCACTCGAGTTTCCCTGTTCACTTTATTTATATTTTCCTGTGCACTGCCAAAGCTCATTTTTTCCTGTTACACTTCAGCACCCCACGGACAAGTCACGCGCGTCGGACTTGGCCTCCACCGTATGCACACACTATCAACTTCAAAAGCATGCATCAGGAGATAATTTCACTCATTTTGCGAGCCTTGAAATTCTCTGCTTCATTTTCGCGTTCAAGTGTTTCGGCAAATGAGTAAAAGTTGAGGGTCTTCCCATCTTCCGGAACTTGGCCCATGGTGTGGTCTTTGCTGATACTCGTTTCACCTGGGTTCTCCTCAAGCGCCCTCATCAATTTATTGCATAGAACGGACCGCGAGCGTGCTCGCTTAACGTGATTTTCACACTTTGCCTCGTCATCTATGCAGTCACAGTATATCACGATCACGTCTCTATAATCAGTGTTTGGGTCGCTTAGAATCTCCGTTGATGAGTCCAAGACGGGTGCTATGTAGTCCTCGTTGTTATAGCAACGGATCAGCTGTCCAGATGTGAGCGATCCCGCTGAGCCTATAGACATGGACCTGCTCAAAACGTCCTTAGGCTGGCGTGTGTCACAAGGGCTGCTCACGGTAGAAACCTTCGCCTCCGCTCCTTTGCTTTTTGGAATATGTTCTGGGGTTGTAGCGAACGGGCTTACACTTAGAAATCGTTCGAAAATAGAATTTTGGCGTTCTCTAACCTGAGACTCGGTCTCCGATTTAGAGTTTTGTGACATTTTGGGGAATAATTGTCGTTCGTGCAGCAGTTTTGGACTTGTAGGGATGGTTTGAAGCACTCTTATGGGATGTTTATATCAGATGAGGGGAGTTTGATGCTTTCTCGGGTAGAAATGTGGCAAATCAAGTAAAAATAAAAATCGTGATAACTAGGTCTCAGCGTCTATGTTGTCAGCCATAAATTTAAGGAGTGAAACGCCTCGTGAGGAGAGAATTATATATCGCGGTGAGTGGAGAGATCTTTCGAAAATTGGTCACGTAGCCAGGCATCACCAAACGTCGCCGTATGCCGTAGTGACGCACCCCCAGCGTGTAAAAGACGATCGTGGGCTGACCTGCAACCGAGCCCTCTCCTGCGACCAGGTGCGCTTGCAATGCAGAGAGGCGAGGCGACCTTGTTGCTATAAGATGAACAGCCTAAGCAATTTGATTTGGTAATAAGATATAACGTGCGACTAGGAATGGATGGTTCTTTGCACTGTGTCTTGCGGAAATTGTGCCGCTGCTTATGTTATTTATAGGAATGCAATTGGACAAAGGCTTGGGGCAGAAAAGAAATCATTAATCCTTTGCCTTGTTGACTAAATTTTTATGGCGGAAGAGCCATTGTTTAAAGCCCCTTGCTCAACCTCAAGGTCTCCTTGATGACCGAAAAAATCAGCGACTTTGTCCGTTTGGGAAGTTGCTGAGACTGTCGTGCATACAAGGCGTTTCCATGCGCTTGGGGTCATCCTTAGCTCAGTCGCACGCGTGGAAGGCGACATGCTTCGAGCGAGGCTAACGTGCCAACAATAATGACAGCAAACAGGGCTTTGGATGAGCAATCAAGTGCAATGCCTAAGAATACTGCATTCAGAGCCAGAGTTTTTTTCAAAAACAAATGGTGACTTAATATACAGGACTGCACATAGACACGACCCCCCTGTCCAACCCATCGCAAGTCTCACTGCGCCCTTACTGCACTTACCTCTTTGTTATGTTCGTGACCAGCAATTCCACTGTTGGTAGCCTCGACTTTATCCACAGAGCTTCTGTGTATATTCCACATTATACATATGGGCATAGATTTGTGGCGGAGTCCGACCATATGTCCTACGCTATCATGATATTATCTGCAACTTTGTTAGTAGTGTTCTGCTCTTACGCCACGGTTAGCCAGCCACAATCGGCTCAAGATCCTGCGCTAGGCAAACACGATGAGTTATTCGACCCATCCGACAAGGATGGCTCCTCTTTTATTATCCCGCCCTCAAGTAGTGAGGGAATCAATTCTCAAGTCATAGACTACTCTACTGCCGCTGCTCTCCCATTTATTGCTGGCGGCGCGTTGATTGGCGCTTCCATACTTTTGCGGAAATTGGACTTGTCAAAATCGCGTATATTGCATAGCTACATTTTGTTTACGGTCATTCCAGCAAGTATCTCAACTTTGTTGTATATTTATGACTCTGTGGCGAGGCAAGTGGCCTATAACTTGGGTCTCAAGGGAAACCTGGGCTTCTTTTTCAAAAGATATCGTTTTACCTTGTCCCGGGATGAGAAATCTCCCTTGGGAGTATATGATGTGGCAGACATGAAGGCACTCGGTATGTCCAAATCCAAGTACAAGCACTATAGCAGATTCATGTCACGTGTGAACAACGTCAAGTTCATCAAAACAACCAAAGTGGGTACCAAGAAGCAAATAGCATATCTCGTCATGGATACTAAGATATGGACTGTGGTGCCTGTGTCTGGTGTCATTGGGTACTTGTATTATGCCTTTAACCCTGCACTCAATGCCAGCTATCAGCTTCCAAGAATCAACTGGATAGTTAACAACTTGACTGCCGTGGTACTTGCGGTAATGGGCGTGAAGTACTTAAAGTTGGCTAGCTTTAAGGTCGGTGCACTTTTGCTCTTGGGGCTATTCTTTTACGATATTTACTTTGTCTTTGCATCTACACGCATGATGGAGGTGGCCACTGGTTTAGATATTCCAGGCAAAATTTTGTTTCCTCAGAGACCACAAGAGATTTTGAGTGTGGCGCAAATTTACAGCCGTCTGTTAAACTCTCTTCCCGAGTCGTTTGCCATCTTGGGTCTTGGGGACATTGTTGTTCCTTCGTGGTTCATCTCGCTCTGTCTTCGTTTCGACTACTTCCAATACTACTCCAAGAATGAGATGCCTTTCCACAGACTCAGGAGCGTTGGTACATCCAGATATTTTGCGGCTGCAGTCACGGCTTATGTCTTTGGATTGTCGAGTGCGGTAGGAGCGAATTCATACAGTGGGCGTGGACAACCTGCTCTTCTATACATTGTTCCATGCTTGATAGCTGGTGTGGCGGGATTGGCATGGATTCGCGGCGAATTTGACATTTGGTGGAATTACTCGGAGAAAATAATTCCCTACGAGATGAAGACCAAGGGTGCAAAAAATGAAAGAGATGGCGATAAAAGTACTGAAGATAGCGAGGTTATGAACAATCTTCTTGTGAACGGAGATTTCTATCGCTTCGAGGATTCGGAAGAGAAAGAGGACTACTCTTATTTCATCGAAGACCCGGAGGAATCAGACTCCCAGTTTATTGGAGACTCAGAGGAGGAAGCAGACTTCTCTTATTTTATCGCAGACTCGGACGATTCGGACTGTCTGGACAATGGGGATATCTTTATTAACATTAACGAAGATGATTTCGATGAGATTAATCTTCTCAGTGACCAGTTCCAGGCTGTACGTCGCCGAAGATGATTACTGGTGGTGTGCTGAGTGCACCGCTAGACACTAATGTATGTAGTTTAAATTATCACAACCTTCCAGAAATATCATAAATTTATTGTAAGCATATCATGAACAAATAATGAAACGACCAATTCATTAAGAATTTATGGAAAAAATTGGAGAATCTAGAATGATCAGAGATCTGAAACGTAGCAATTCTTGAGGAGTGATGTCAACTCTCGAGTAAACTGCATCTTGTCAGCGAGCAAGAGCAAGCTTCTCTCGCAATAAATACGAGAATGCCACTACATGAGAAGCAATACAAACTTATTCAGATCTTGACTCTGTTGATTCCTATAACTGAATAAATTGTCAACTCTGGATGTTTGATCTAGACAGTATATCCAGACTTGCGCGTGTAATTTCCGCATGTGACCATGCGACCCGAAAAAAGACCATGCGAAAGAATTAGCACATAGAAGCGGCATATGGAAACATGTGATCAGCGAATGAGTGGAATTGAGCAATAACTTAAAACAGACTTCAGAGGTATCATCAATGTCTACGTCTCTGACCTCGTCTTATATCCTTAGTATGTCTTCGTTGTGCCTTGGCTCCTCTTAAATACCTTCTTACTCATGTATTTACATCCTTATTTCATTCAAATCAGACGTGACTTTTTCTTAATTAATTTTCTATTACGTCAACTGGTTCAGTTATAAAGGAATACTGTTTCGGAGCCTTGAAACTCTGCTGTTCTTGGAACTGCATTTTTTTGTAGCTTAAGATAACATAAAATTTGTTGGAATCGGGCGACCGGAGTGTACCGAAACCGCCACAGCACAAAGTCTTGCTATTTTAGAAAGAATCGGCTGCTTTTAGATTTTTACAATGCCCTCCGAGACGCTTGTGGAGAAAAACGCGGTGCTTTTGACGATAATTCCCCGCGCAGGCCGTTTTGAACTGTACGAATCAGCATCATTGACTTTGTTCAAAAAGACTCATGATCGCGGTTTCTAGCTGCAACATGATTTTATCACGAGATCATGCCGCAGTATGAGTTCTGCCACACTTCAAGCCACAATCCTCCATTCAAAATTTGAATTCTCTTTCGAGTTCGTTTACACACCGGACTAAAATGCTGTGTAGATCTTCACCCACTCTTCCCTGCATTCTCACATGATAAGAATGTCCCGCAGACACGGGAGGAGGATTGTGTGGAATGTGGGACAATTCTTTTCCTTTGCATGATATCAGAAAAATATTCTGGCCCGAAATCCCCTCGCTGCGTAACTACTCGTTGCTCCGGAAAGTGCTTTTTTTCGACCATCTTGGCACTGTTGGGGCGCACTCAAGAACCACATCCGTCACCTCCGCGGTAGCAGGATCCGCGCTTGCCCCAGGTCGGAAGCGAGGTGGTTCGAGGTCAGAAATTGGTATATATGCAAAACAAGACTCTTTTGGTGAAGCGCCACTGCCCCAACCGCCTAATAATAGTCTTCAGGAAGTTTCACTTATCAGAGAGTGCGCTAGATTAGGCCTGGATCGCGCAAAAGTCCGCACGGTCGAGCGGCATATGTGCAGGCAATCTTGTGGGGCAGGCTATCGAAGTGGCGCTTTCTTATCTCGCGCTCACCTTTGTTACCACGTAACTATTGTAAACAGTGCCGTGCGCACAGGTAAATATGCACCGAAGCGGAACCTCTCCTATTTATTTCCTGACCTTATAAGCAACCATCTCCCAGCAATCTATATTTTAATTATTTTCTTCGTTTTCTGAAACCACCATTTGCATTTAGTTACGTGATAATTTGTACGACCTAAAATTGCGTCTACCATATCTATCTACTATCTTTTACCATATCTTCTAACCGCCCAAATTGCAACCATGAGTAAATCAAGCAAGCGAATCAAGCTAGAGAACGAGATTTTCTCCAAGTCTATCAAAGACATCGAGTTGATGTTCAACTTCTCTCACGAACAAGAAAATCATCTCGATTCCAATCGGAAACTTCTGAAGACCAGCAGGTCTCAAGACGGCATTCCTGCCGAGGTCAACCGGCTCGAACAGAAAATCCCTAAAGTCCAACTAGATCTTCCCACCGGCTTGGGAATAAGGCACATTGAGGTAGACTACGATTGTATCAACATGTCGTTCTTTTCAGACTCTCAAAGTGAAAGCGATGACGAGGCGCCGTTTGTCTTGGCAGCCAGCCAATTCGTGAGCCAACCGACCATTTCCCCGCCACAGCGCGCGCCAGAAATGGCTTTGTCTAGCCAAAGTCTTGCAAACGCATCTTCATACTCATTGCGCAATCTGGACATGGCTAGTGCACATCACGTGCTCTTAGACCTTAACGACGATGACGAAATTGACGGCTATAGCTTTGGGCTGGATCTTAAGCAATACTTGCCCCGCATGAATTTGGAGAGCGATTTGAAACGAATCGATCAGATGTTTGCGGCGCCCTCTCTTCTCACCAAGATAAGTTAACCGAACCGTTTTCGCACCAAGTTTTCTAGAACAGACCCGTGTACGGGGCCGCTGTGACTGGTCATAGTGAGTCTACCACAATAAGCATAAATGAATGAAAGAATAATGAAAAGAATAAGAAGAACTTGATGAATTAAACCTTGAGATTCAATGAACGAACGAAATTAAAATGTTAGAAAAGAAAAGGGCATTCAAACGAATATAGCCATTACACTAAAATAAAGCCAATACCATTTAATAAACATGCCATGCAAAAGACGTGTATTGAATGTAGTATGCAAGCAAATACTGAGAAGAAATAAACTTAAATAAAGTAATCAGCGTTGATTCTTTCGCCTTTTTGGATGATAGGTCGACCCTTCTGAGATTCGGCAGTTTCCATTATTGATAACGGAGAAGCCGAATATAGCGGGGTATCGCACTTCAGCCTTCGAATTGCGTTTTCTTTTTCTGTGGCTATCGCGGCTATCTTGGGGTTTGCGCCCCCTTCTGATTGTCGTCGGCTCCATGCGAGCCTTTCACTTTTTTTTTGCATAGCAATTACCTTATCGCTAGCACATGCCAAAACTTGCATGCAAATTGACGTGATAACGTTTTTGGCCTGTGGAATGGTTGAAACTGGAAAAATCAAAGAAAAATAAGAATAGTGATGATAACGAGAGGTAAAAAGTAGATAATAAAGTAGATGAAACATTAGATGAAACAGTGAATATAAACCGTCAATATAAAAGGTATTCAACTCAAATAGCCACATTTGACTAGAGGAACATAGCGGAGAAAAGTACATTACCATAAATTAAATTTTAAAAATTGTTGGCCATGAACTGATCAAATCCTCGCTCCCGAACTCTCCTCTCTCGAATTTGACCATATTTTCTTCGCAGTTTTTCACTGTTGTCTATGCAACTGATTTTCCCTTGCTGCCGTATTTATACAGGATAGAAGAGCTTTTTCGATGTCCATGAACATTGATGATTATTCATGATCATTGTCAGATATTATCTCTACAGATGCTCAGTTATATAAAAACCACCTTATCATCGAATCATGAATACTGTTTCCATGGCCTGCATATACCGTATCTAGTCATTACAGAACGTCGCGTGCATATTCTTTAGTGACAGATGTAACGGATGCACGGGTTAATGAGAGGCAATGAGTTAGTTGTTAAGAGCCCGTGGTCTGCCTTCTGTGATTGATTAAAATCTATCGCCTAATTTGCCCAAGACGACTACAAAATTTGAGGCTCATTACAACCAAAAATTTGAATTTAACAACTTCTCCACTTTCGTCTAAGCGTTTACAGTCTGATGTTGGGAGTGCGCACACCCGTGCACCCTGCTAATTTTTCTCCTCAACGCTAAACCTCACAATAGACACGCTAAGCACCGCTCAATTAGACACTATGGTTTTGGCTGATCTTGGATCCAGATTAAGAGATGCGCTTGGATCCGTGGATTCCGTGTCTGAAACGGAAATTCAATCCATGGTCAAGGACATATGTTCTGCATTGCTAGAAAGTGATGTGAATATCAAGTTGGTTGCCCGCTTGAGGGACAATATAAGACAGAAGATTGCGTCCGAAATCAAATCGGACGCCGAGTCGGCAGCAAACAAGAGAAAGAAGCTACAGAAGATTGTTTTCGATGAGTTGTGCAAACTTGTGGATTCTCACGAGGAGCCTCCTAAGCCTAAGAAATTGTCCCAGGCCAGTAAAGCCGTTCTGAAAAACGGAAAGAAGACCAAGAAAATTGCCGCCGAGTCCCACATCATCATGTTTGTTGGATTGCAGGGTGCAGGTAAAACCACATCCTGTACGAAATTGGCCGTGTACTACAAAAAGCGAGGCTTCAAAGTGGGCTTAGTGTGTGCAGATACTTTCAGAGCCGGTGCCTTCGACCAGTTGAAGCAGAATGCAATCAAATCGTCCATTCCCTTCTATGGCTCGTACTTGGAGACTGATCCCGTGAAAGTGGCTTACGAGGGTGTGCAAAAATTCAAGGCAGACAAATTTGATATCATCATTGTCGATACATCAGGTCGGCACAAGCAGGAGCAGAACTTGTTTAACGAGATGATGCAGATAAGTGAAGCAGTGCAGCCCACGCAAACCATAATGGTCATGGATGCAGCCATTGGTCAGGCAGCAGAAGGCCAGGCCAAGGCGTTCAAAGAAAGCTCCAACTTTGGATCCATTATCTTGACGAAAATGGATGGCCACGCCAAAGGTGGAGGTGCCATCTCTGCAGTCGCAGCAACGGAGACGCCTATAGTATTCATCGGTACAGGAGAGCACGTTGGAGACTTTGAGGTGTTTAAGCCAACAACATTTATCTCCAAATTACTTGGAATCGGCGATATCCAGTCGTTGATCGAGCACGTGCAAGGCTTGAATCTTCAGGATGACGAGAACCACAAGAAGACCATTGAGAACTTCAAGGAGGGCAAGTTCACATTGAGAGATTTCCAGACGCAGATGAACAACTTCCTAAAAATGGGTCCTTTGACCAACATCGCATCCATGATCCCCGGAATGTCCAACATCATGAGCCAGGTGGGAGAGGAGGAAACCAGCAAGAAAATCAAAAACATGATTTACATCATGGACTCCATGACGTCCAGTGAATTGGACAGCGACGGACGCATTTTCACCAGAGAACCTGAAAGAATCATAAGGGTGGCCCGTGGCTCGGGATGTTCAGCCGTCGAGGTGGAAATGGTGTTGCAGCAACAAAGAATGATGTCATCCATGGCTGGCGCCGCGAAGAATATGGGAGCAGGCGGACCTCGCGGCCAAGTGCCAGGCCTTGGAGCAGGGGGTAACATGCAGCGCATGATGCAACAGGCTCAGTCCAACCCTAACTTTATGCAACAAGCTATGAGTATGTTTGGTGGTGGCGGTGCAGGAGGAATGCCGGATATGTCGTCATTTATGAACAATCCGCAAATGATGCAACAAGCACAGCAAATGATGCAAAATCCAGGAATGATGCAACAAGCCCAGCAAATGATGCAGAACCCGGGTATGATGCAGAAGATGATGCAACAATTTGGAGGAATGGGTGGTATGTGAACTTGTATACTAATTAGTGGATGTACGGCGTGAAGCACTCATAATTATTCGCAGATAATGACAATGATGAATTTGAGTTATAACATTGATGAAATTAATGCCTATATATTAATGGACTTGGCGTTGTTACAATGATGGAATTAAAGATATTACAATAGCAAACCTAATGATATAACAATCATGGAATTAGGCTGCTACAATTTGCAAATTACTTCGTCACAATGATGGATTTAAATTATTTCATACAGTAATAAACTTAATTGGTCATTGATTTTAAGGTTGTTATTACAGTCTCTCGATTGAATGTGCTCGGCGCCTACATCACCTCGTGGCGATGTCGGTTGAATACATCAAGTGCATCTATCATTTTCTTGCTGCATGGTGACCGTGGCTGATAGATAGTTTCCAGATTGATTAGTAGATTTTCCTAAACGCAGAAAGTTGTCCTGGTGGAGGGCCATGTAAATGCACGAAAAATCGAAACAATCCTAAAATCCATATCGGAGAAAAATCCCCGCAAAAGCTTGTCAGTATTCTGCGTGAGGTGATCTATGAATACTGCATATTGTACACGTAAGCTTTTTCCCAAACAGCCGATGGTCGTAAAAAAGTTCCCTTGAGACAGGCAATAGTATATTCCAAACAAATCCAGAGTATACCTTCGGGCCTTACATCCACCCACACACGCACGCACATCCCTGCAGTACAACTTGGTAGCCTGCCCACGCTCGCCCCACCCATATACACTCTCACACTACTCCCGATCGTCGCACCCCAACCTTCTCCTGATCACACATAGAAATCTCCTCAACACACAGCATATCAGATCTTAATACTTTTGGCAATGACGGGGCCTTTAGATTGGGAAAAGCTCCATGGCTTCGTTTTGGATCAGTCCAATAAAACCATGAAGGGTATAGACACCACGGATGTGGACTGGTTTCTCAGAGATTCCAACGTCTCTTTCAACAAAAACACCCAGCAGGACGCCGACACTGACGCCAGTGAACAAAACCAAGAGCCTTCACCGCAACTTAAGACGCCTACATCGCCACATCTCTCGGTGCTGAACTCTTACAACAATAATGTGGCCAAATCCAAGCCTTCCATACCCTCCATAGCAGAGGAATTGTCGCATGCACAACTCCCTACAGACGCCAAAGAACAGCCGGAACAGGCAGAAACATTTCAGGATTACGCACTGAGGTCATCGGCTAAAAATCACTCTTTTAGTCGCCGGAGATCAAGTGTTTCCAGTGCTGGAAGTGCTTCCAGCATCGATAGCAGCGCCAGCTCCGGAGGGTTCTTCTCGAAGCTCAAACACCGCTTGCAGAGATCAGAATCGGTGGGAAACGAGCGCAGCTCTGACAAACTGGGTTCCATATTTAACCAGGATTACTCCATCAGCCAGTCCGGAAGCAGCCGATCGGATTCCGACTCCAAAAAAGCCTCCAGGCTGCCAGAACCGGTGTCACCTGACACCGAAAAGGAGCAGCCCTCAGAATTTCCGGACGACCCAAGGCTACAGAATTATGTGCGATTCTTTCGCCAGAATAAGCGAAACGACTCATGTATCAAGTTGGACTCGGTGGACCCCAGACGCAACTCGGCGCTGAAACCAGCGACTACAGTCACTGAAGCCCCGGAGCAGCAGTCAAAAATCTCTTCCTTTTTGAGAAGAAGAAGTACTTCGACCAGTGTAGCAGATCTCCACCACCGCCCAATTACAGCCCCTGTTGCTACCAAAAAGGTGGAGCCAGAGCCCACAATCCCTGGACTGAAGCACTTGAAGCCATTAAAACATGTGGCATTCCATTCGCAGACGTTTCTCATCGATCCACCACAGCAAATCCCCTCTAGACACCCCAGAAAGGGAAACGTTGAGGTCTTGCCCAGCGGAGAGGTCCGTGTGAACCCACTTACAGAAGCCGACAAGGAGGCGATGGAGAAGTCAGCCAAGGGCCAGGGCGGTGGCTTGCTCGTGGGCGGAACCGGTGCTCTTGGCCTTATCGAGAAGTCTGATGAGAAAGAAGAGGAACTCCCCACCGATAGCTCGGACGTGGCAGTGGACGAGCATGCAAAGTCCTTGGGCATCGAAAAAACAGTCATCACCCCAAAACGGCCGTACTCAGCACCTGTGCAAAAAATGGCTCTCGATCTCATGTATACACGATGCTGCCACCTACGAGAGATTCTTCCAATTCCGGCAATCGCCAAGCAGATACCCAAGGGCTCGATGTCTCCTCTCCCTGTCTTACAGTTGAGAAATCCAACGCCCACAATGGTGGAAATTGCCACTTTTGCCGATTTCATTCGGATCGCTCCAATCATCTGTATTTCTCTTGATGGTGTCAACTTATCGTACGAGCAGTTCAAGATTCTTTTGAGTGCCATGTGTGCCAAAACACAGCTCGAGAAGTTGAGTTTGAGAAACACGCCTATCGACTCCGAAGGCTGGGCTCTTCTCTGTTGGTTTTTATCACGCAACAAGATATTGAACCGTTTGGATATCACTCAGTGCCCTCCTCTATCAGTGAATCTTTTGCGCAAGAAGAAAAAGAGAAAGCCGGAGGAGGAAGCGATTGAGCGCATGAAGTGTAATAAGGAAAACCGATCGGATATGGATTGGTCTTTGTTCACTGCTGCGTTGATTGCACGGAACGGCATTCTGGAGTTGATCTTGACTGGATGCTGTATCACAGACGTAGCTGTTTTCGAGTCGTTAATGAGGAAAGCAGTGGTTCTCAAAACTTTCAAACTCGGCTTGGCTTACAATCAACTCACGCCACAACAATTGCAAATCGTGTTGGACTCGTGGCTACCGCTGAAAACTGCAAGGGGCCTTGATCTCGGCTACAACGATTTCCTGTCGACCACTTACTTGAAGATCTTGTTAGAGTTCGCCAAATCTGAAAAGTACAGGGAGTTTGTGACGCTGTCCCGCATAGGTTTTTTGAGTCTAAATGCGACCAACCTCCGCTTCAACGAGGACTTCAAGCTAGTGTTCGAGAAATTCATCTTGACGTTGCCTAACTTGAGGTACTTGGATATGTCAAATAACCCCAAACTCTTTGGAAACTTCGATATAAAGCACTCAAAAAGCAGTTCCGAAGATGGAATTTCGCTGACCAGCACTGAAGCTGAACTGGTGGATTTGCCAAAGAGCCCTGATACTACAAAGAATCCTGAATCACCTAAGAAACTGGACATGGCTCTCAAAACGCCAAAGAGTCCCGGCTCACCAAAGCATATTGATAAGGATCACGAAGGTACCTCCAATGAGTACACGCCAGACTCCATCATCAGCTATTTCTGCTCAAAGTTACTTTACTTCAAGAGCTTAGTGTGTTTGCACATAGAGAACAACGGGCTCTCATCTCGGAGCTTGACCTCTCTCTTAGAAATTGTACCTTTTTGCAAGACTCTTGGGTATCTTTCTATTCTAGGCAATGACCTAGACATTTATCTGGCCACGACTTTGATTCAGTGCTTGAAGATTTCGCCGTCTCTGGTGACCGTGGAGGGAGATTTTTCAAAGCTCCCAGAGCTCTTCAAAGAAAAAATCGGCCTTTACTACATGCGGAACATGGACCGGTTTTTCAAGCAGAATATTGATGAGAACATGAAGTCCAGCGTGGATAATCATAAGGCGGAGAGTAATCTCCACAGTCTCACGGATGAGCTCAACGCGTTCATTTCACGCAAGGCAGAGAAGAAGATCGACCTCGAATCTCCCGCAGCAAAGCATTTGATTGAGCGAATCCAGAACTACAGGCAGATTTTGAAAAAAGCCATTGGAGATTTGTTCTTCCTCCAATACAAGAGAGATTTGAGCATTGAGGGCAAAGAAGCCCTCATCCGGTTGCTCTACGTCGACTCGTCGTTGGAGAGAGGCCTCCAGTTGATCGACACCTCTCTTGTCAAAAAAGAGGAGAGTTTCACGTCGGAGGATCTTATCAACATGAACAGACCCGAGGACCAAAGAAGCGGGTTAAACAAAACAACATTGGCCAAAGTCCAGGACGCTCTTGCCGTGCCTCACGATGCCCTCTCGCCGATGGAGGCGTCGTCGGTACGGATCTCCAGGCCACAGTCGCTCACCAATCTTTCTAATTTGGACAAGGAAGAGGGCTCTGCAATGAAGTTGCTGCGGCTTGAGAGCAAAGAGGACTTGTTTCACGATAGCTCGGGCGAGGTGATTCGCCAGAAATTGTTGAACGGAAATATCTTGGACCTTGATGCCACTATAAAAGAGCTCTCGGAGGCTGAGAAGAGGGGCATGGGGTTGCGGGACATCTTCAACGACAAAGAAGGCAACGAGCCTCGGGACAATTTGAAGGAGATCAGGGAAAAGCTTGAGGAACTCAAAAAGAACTTGGCCGAGGGAGAAAACGAGCAGCTCGACTTGAACGTCGATGAAGAATCCACAGACTCTCCCAGAAACGAGAAGGATAATGTCAACGATACCTATGACCGCATCTTGAGGCAGATGAGTGTCACGGAGCGATAGTCAGCATCTATAATAATGAGGCATGGTCTCATTTTATAAGTAATGCTCAATCCTTATCATTAAGATAGTTCAATCAAGAAAAGCAAGTCCAACTATCACAACAAGGTAAACAGAGGCAATCACCACATCAAGATGGTTATAATAAGATATTGTTAATCAAGATACAATTAATTCCAGTGCAATTACAATAGAATACATTTGACACAAGTTCCCAATAATCATCAATTTATTATCAAGGTCGGTCTGCTCACCCTTTGATGAAGCTTGCATGCCAATCGAAGGCTTTTTGTCGTCTCTATATGATACTTCCCAAACAAACCATATCTTCTTAGAACTCGTCATCCGAATAGTCCACAGCCTTAGTAGATGTACCACGTGCGGCAGTGTCGTCATCACTATACTCTTCACCATTTTCGGGGGCATCGGAGTCGTCTGCTTTTCCATCGTTGTCTTCTGCCAAGTCTTCACAGGCATCGATCCAGTCGGAGTAAATGTCCACGGGATGTGACAAGGCGTTGATGGCGGTCTGAAAGCTCTGGCCACAGATCTTGCAATGTAAATCGCCAATTCCGTTTTTTTTATCGATGGTACATATGACGGATTTTTCGTGGTTGCAGAAGAGACACCGAAAGGTGATATCAAGCTTCTGTTTGAGCTTTTTCTGGGGTTTGGCGGCCGTTTTTCTTTTACCCATGTTGTTGGTGGAGAGGTTTAAACGAGAGAATCTTTAATAGCATGTGTGCGAAGCTCAACAAGGTACTAGTATAAAAGCAGCGACAGTCTACAGCAAAAGAGTAGACCAAAGCGTAAGAGAAAACTAAAGTAAAGATTGAAAAATCGAGTAGAGGTTGAGTTAAAGGTAGATCAAAGCAAAGGGTAATGGCATAATTAAATTATTTAATTTAAGGTCTATTACTCCAGATTCATCATTGATTGAGCCTTCTTCTTTAAGCGCATTTCCATGCGGTACTTTTCAAAAGCCATCTTGGCTTTCCTGTCGTCGACATTAGTTTCCATTGAAGATTTTGGAGAGCAGCTTCCTGTGTGGTTGAGAGTCACCTTGATTCGCGAGTTGTACTTCTGGTTCATCTTAATGCCGTATTCGTAGAGCTTCAAGTCCTGACCCTTAAGTGAGTTGAGTTGCATAGCGTCCTTGAACAAATTGCTGAAAAAATTAAGATCCTCCTTGACTCGCCCAGCGATAGGGTAGTGGAGCAAGAGAGAAAGCGCTTCGGAAAAGTCACATAAGATCAATTCCGACTTGATGTGAATTAGTAACGCCACTATGAGAAAGCTGACGAGATCTGGCAAGAGGTTCTGCGTGCCAGACACCTTCATAGATTCCGCTACAGCCATCTTGTCCCAAAGCGAGGAGATTTTATCTAAATCAGAGCCCAATTCTCGGAGCAAAAGGAGCCTTAGGAAGCGAATGATCCAGAGCTGCGACTCAAGCTTGAGCTTGGTAATCAAGTTGTAGTGTATTAATTGGTCCACCTTCATCAAGTACCCGTTGAAAGTCTGGATGGACAGGAGAAGTTGCGCCTCAGACTCGTAGAAGCACTTGACTATTCCGCTGGACACCAAGAATTTGTTGAAGATAGAAAAAAGATCGTGCTCAAGGTAATGCAGGTTGTAGAGCGAGAGAATGTTCATATCTTCGGGGGCGTACAGAGTACCGTCCAAAGTGACCGACTCTAAGTACAAGTTCCGGTACACAAGACCAAAGATCTCATGGATACCCTGCTTGTAGCCCACATTGGAGTTGCACTTGGACCACGTATATATGAGGGTTATGAGCAGTTTTTTGATCTTGAGCGAGTTGGGAGCATGGTGAAAAAACTCGTCTCCGGGGAAAAGCCGCTGCACGTCCAAAACTATTGAGTGTAATAGCTCCGTGCTGTCTTCACACTCGCTTTGTTCCCCAAAAGAGCCGTCTTCGTTTTCAGCTGGACTCAAGGGATCTCTCTGTACGTTCTTAAACCGCTGGAGCCGATTGTGCAGCCCAGCCTTACCGGTCCAGAACTCGTTGTCTTTGTCCAAAGTATGCCAGGGAATGGCAAGCTGTGGATTTTTGCGAAGTTTGTGGTAAATCACACGGCTAGCTTGAAGACTGCTTTGCCACTTTTGAATGTTCAAGGTCTCCGTGATGAAAGATGTTTTCCATACTAGCACGCGAGAGAAATGCTTTCCTTTTCCGGAATAGTCGTCGCTGAAGATGGCATTTTTAAACGAGCTTAGATTTCCTTTATGCTGTTCAATTGTTAATAGGGCGTTAGATATTATTTCATTATGCATCGTTGTAGTGTTTGATTGAATGTATGCTGTTTGTTCAAGAGTCTGGTGGTATTGTCAGATGCAGTCTTTAACCATTGATGTATGCTCGATTATGACGATCCTAAAATTGTTCTTATTCAATCTATTGATTGTAGCCGTATCTTCAGCTCTGAAATACTAGTGACTTTAATTATTATTGACTCTGGGATCTCGTCGTAGAATTATGACTGTCTAGTTTCTGTGTTATGCTGATCAGTGCGACCTAAGGCCTGATCATCATGCTCATTTTATATGCAGTATAACAGTTACGATACTACCAAGTTAAATATCTCTAATCGTAATGTCAGAAGTTTTACACTTCTTGCGCAAATTCTGTACCACAGACCCTCAATTATAGCTTGGCTTCAATGAAGATTTCAATGATTAGTTGAACATTTTAGTCCTAGCTTCACTTCAATAATTGTGCAACACTTCAGATCTAGCTTGAGCGAGCTCCGTTCAACGACACTTCGAGCTTGAACCCATCTCTCACCCCCGCATCATTGGAAGAGTTGAGCCTCTGGGACAAGAAGTAACCTGCATCCAAGTGCACCCAACGGTTGAAGTATCGAAGCCCTGCACCCACACTGGCCACCCCGGATTCTGCAAGCAAGTTATCACCCACGTTTCCGGCCATGGTGGTGGCATACAATCTTAAAGGATGAGTTTCGCTGAGCTCGGAGTCATGTATAAAGCGAGGCACTTGGCCGTAGAGCGTGGCGCCGACCTTGTAATATTGCAAACCTCCTGCAGTGTTGACCGAGTTTCTGGCAAAACCCCGAAAGCTGTCATAGCCTCCCAAGTAAAACTTATCGGACAGGTGGACTTTTTGGTCACTTCTAATGTATCCAAGTTCCCCGAACAAGTGCGTGGTCAATGCGTTGCTTGCCAACGACTTAAAGTACTCAGCTGAGCCCAGTGTCTTGAAGAATACACTCTGTTTGTTTTCGGCATCTTGTTGCTGATCTGAAGCGATCTCGTTAACCAAAGAAGTTCTAAAGCCGTTCACTGGGAAGACGCTCCCAAGGTACTGCACACGGTGGTACGACGCTTTGGATAAGATGGCCGACTTCAAGTAATCACCACCAAAGTCCTTCAGCTTTCCTTCCGGAATGTCATAAATGTTTCTCTTGGTTAACAGCAAGCCATTGAAGAGGGAAAGAGTTTTTTGTGGGTCGGTATACAGAACACCAATGAGTCCGCCCGAGGCCTTGGCCGAATTGCCTTGCCAGGTCTGGTTATTGTCATTCACATTGAACAAGTCGAGAATAAATTTGTACGACGGATTGCGCAAGTTGGAAGTGAGCTTAATCTGTGACTTTAAGTGTTCGTGGGGCTTGTAAGGCCTGTAGTTGACGCCCACGCCGAAGAACTCGGCATTGTGGTTGACATTTTGGTTCGCATAGTTCAAGTCTAAAATCATATTGTCCTCGCTATTATAGGCCAAGGCCGCTTGGCCGCAGGTTAAGTCCTTGGTCTCAATGTCAAACAACACCTTGGTGAGGATCGACCGTTCCTGATTGTACAGCTTTTTGTCAGGTATACCATGCAAATAGTCGATGTGCAACGAAGGCTGAATGGCCGAAAACACTTGGGTTTTTTCCAAATTCGAGTAGCTCTCGTCCACCCGTTGCAAAAGCTCCTTCAATGTGTAGTCGCTCTCATCGATCAAAGGACTGAGCACCTTGGAGAAGAAGTCACGGGAGAAATTGTTACCACCGCTGACCTCCACTTGGCTCAACAATAACGGCCGCGATTGCGACGTTTCGAGAGCGTCTTCCTCGAAGAGCTTGTTGTGCAATCTGCTGTTGCTCATGTGTGTAGTTGATAGTTCACTTCCTGCGCGCGAGGGCTCAACTTGTCGCACCGCACAGTAATTGGAGGTTGGTTTGAAGCAAGTAGCCAAATGAAATATTGTATGACTCAAAAATAGACTAGACTAATTTTATTACTATTATTTTACAGCCATCAATTGTATTGCTCTTATTTTATGGCTCCAAAAGTTATTGTTTTCAATTTTATGAAACTTGATCAGTTTACATTCGGCTAACCGGGCATAATTATCTCTCATTTGCACTTTTTACCATTCTCTTCACACTCTTTCAAATTAATTTAACTTCTAAAAATCCAAATTTTAACAAGTAAGACTCTAATTAGTGATACTTTAGATGATTCAGCTACTTATTGATCTGACACTGCTATATTCTTGATACGTCAGGTTTTTTAGCTGTAAATCGCTAATTATCTCTCCGAGAGGAATCACTCAACCATAAAAAGGGGCTTACACCGTTAATATGACAAGTAGTGTCTAAATTGAGATAATAAATTTTATTATAAAATGCTGATTGCAAGATGGCTCATGGTTTGCCTACGTGGACCCCTGATATGGCCTTGTTCCCTGTCTGATCGATGTGTTCATCCGTTTGGTAATGCGCTGCCCATGTGCATAAAGTAGTATATCATACATAAAATGGTACAGTATGGAGTAGATCCAGCTAAAAGTACAGTTCTTGTTTTCCATTAGTAAGCAAGTATTAGCTGCTCCAAAATCAAGCCGGAGTACAAGGTTTTGATGGTGTGGAGACCTCGGAATTGGAGCCGCGGCTTGAGTTGATTAGCTCCGTGGTTTGTTTTATTGCACATAAGAGCTTTTTTACTCAAAGTAAAACCAGTGTAATCCTCAAAATTACAAATTTTCAGAAAGGCCTTCTTAATAAATTGGCAGTTAAGAATGAGTCGTTTTAGTAAAGCCTTTTTCTTAGGGCAGAATGGTGCACGGGTGTTTGGTGCGATAATAATTCCGGGGTTTGCAACCAATCCTGTGAAAGCACCAAGTCCAGATTTATGGTAAGCATGGGGAGTCACAAAATTCATAGTTTTCATAATTGATACGAAATAAACTACTTATGTTCACAAGCTAATTCAAGACTCTTTATGCTTTACTCTAGGCTCTCGAAAAAAAAATAAAAAATGCAAAAGGTCATTTTCAACGTGCTCGAGTGGTCCTCAAGTAGTGGGTGGAAGTAGGAATCAGTTTTAATGAGTAAACAATGTTAATTAAATTTGACTAGTATAAATCAGACTAATATGAGTGAGACCAGTATGTATCAAACTTCTAATTTAATCGAATAGTTATCAAATCGACAACTAATTAGACTACTACTCAGTTATTTTCGTCCTTTTATTAATAAATATCTTTCATGTTCCAAAATTATGCAGTGGTCCCCAATGGTGCTGATACATTCAGTTGGTGATGCTTCACACAACCTTTACAAGTCACAAGGATTACGACTAATTTCGTATTTCATCATGCGAGGATTAGATAAACAATGTTTAAAAGAAAATACCCTAGAAGGTATACAATATATTAAATAAGTCTTAGCCAAGTACTACTTACTCTAAATGAGAACACTTTCAAAAACGTTTCCCAGGTAAGAGACCTCTATGATGACCTCTATTGTTTATTGCCCACTCTAGTTTTCCTAGAGTCTATGTTCTGTCGACAGTGGCTCCATCGTAGGCCAAGTCCAAGAGTTTCCAGTCACATTTGACACTGTTGGACGCAAAAATAGAAGTCACGGTCTCGGCAATGGCCTCGAAGTTTTCCGTGGCCAAGCATAAAATGGAAGGGCCTGCACCCAGAAGACAGATTCCACATAAACCTGGGTGACTTTTTGGCGTCACCTGCAGCAACACCGTCTCAAGTCCCGGGATGAGCTGTGCACGGTATGGCTGGTGGATCTTATCCTTCATGGACTCGTAAATGACATCATGCTGGGGCGGATCAAGTGTCAAAGCAGTGGTCAAAATGGCCAACCGCTGCAAATTAAACACAATGTCCAGCTTTTCGTAGTGCTGTGGAAGAACAGCACGCGAGTCGTCTGTTTTGACCTCGAACTCGGGTATAATGGTCACACACCGGATCTTGTTGTTCCAGTTGTACTTCAAATATTGGCCAATATGAGCTGGAGGCGGCCTGGTCTCGTAGCTTGCCAAATCAGTGCTTGGATTGGGCAAGATATTCTCCAAAGGTACGTTTTTTGCTGCAGTTTCCTCGGAGCTCAACTCGTTCAAGTACAGCCCAACAAAACCTCCCAACATGGCCGCTGCTATGTTATCCGGGTGTCTCTCTATTAGCAAACAATAATCAAGCATTCTCTCCTTGGACAAATTCAACTTAGCCACCTCGTTTCCTAACATGACTCCACCAACAATAGCAGCGCCAGAAGAACCTAAACCACGACCCAATGGAATCGGATTTTTGACGTGAATTTTCGTCCCAGGCTCAAAATTTTCTACACCGTTGCATCTCATAACATACAACGCCGTCTGAGCCACCAAATTACGCTCGCTGGAGAGTGGAACGCCACTGGCAGAATCTCCTTCATAGCTCAAAAGAGCACCGTGTTTGTCTGCAGAAGTGTCAAGAGAGGGGTCAAGCGACACGAAAATTTCGAGGTATAGGTTGAGGCCGATTCCGAGCACATCGAATCCGGGGCCAATGTTGGCACTGGAGGCAGGGATTCGGAGCTTGAAGGAGGTCATGGTGCTGTCGATAGTTGGCGGTGAGATTATTTTTTAACGTGTCACACCTGTACACCACAAGACATAGATGTTAAGATGCCAAGATGCCCATAATTCAAGCCGAAAATGTTTTTACTGGTAGCATTGAATCATTCACTTGATTAATTGTATTTGTGTAGCTCTGACCCCTATATAACACAGGTTTCTCTCTTCTCCCACACGATTTCAGCAGGCTCCGTGGGAAGCGTCACCATAGACTGGTAGTCAACAGCAGGAAGCGAGCTGCCCTTGGCATAACTCCACTTGAGGTTGTAGATGTAGGAGGTTAAAATCGTGCCCAACTGCACGTATGCAAACTGCTCTCCAATACACCGGTGTCTTCCACCACCAAAAGGCAAGTAAGGCGAGGCCACACCCTTGGTGACTTTTCCGAAACCATAGTCCACGGTATCCTCCTGTGCATTGTTAGCGTTGTCCATTTCCGACCATCTGTGAGGATCAAAAGTGTCGGGGTTAGGGAACCACTCCTTCGAGGTGTGGGCATAGCCAGGCGACACCAAAACGTGGTGGCCCTTAGGCACAACATAGCTAGTGTTAGGCACCACCAAATTGTTCTTGACCTTTCTGAAAATCGAGTGCAAAGGCATATGCATCCGCAAGGTTTCCTTGATGGTGTCGTTGACGAGAGGCATCTTCTGCAAGTCATCGTAGGACAAATCGTTAAAACTGGCATTTCTTTGGGCAAGCACGCTTAGGATCTCATTGTATAACTCCTCCTGGAGCTGAGGCTTTTCTGCCAAATGCAACATGAACCATGCCGATGTAGAAGCAGACGTGTGTTGACCTCCCATCAACACACCAATCAACAAGTTTGCAATTTCTTGGTCCGTCATCTTCACGCCATCCTTGTAAGTGGAGTTGGCCATCAACGAGTCGATCAAATCTCTGTTTGCATCAATATCACCCGTTTCTCTTCTCTTGTTAATCAATGACATGTAAGTGGCAGAAATTTTCTGCTGAGCAGCATCACGCTTCCAGTAAGCAGGCAAAGGCAAGTGAGGGAATACAAAGTTTATAGGCGTAAAACCCTTGTCCAAATCCGAGTACAACTCGGCAAAAGAAGGGTCGAACTTGGCTCTCATTTCATCACCCAAAAGGGACGAGGATGCAGTGAGAATGGTCATTTCCGGCTGCGTCTTCATGATGTTGGCGACTCCATTGTTGCGCTCTTTCATAGAGTAGTCCGAGCACGTTTTGAAGTAGTCTAACACTTCGGCCTTGATCTTGGGCACATATCTGATAAAGGCATCCTTCGTCAAAGCAGTCTTTGTGAACTTCTTCTGCTCCATCAAACGAGAATTAGGGCAGTCATAGATAACTCCCTTTCCAAAAACAGGCGTCGTCAAGTGTGCGTAAGCGTCCTCGGCGGAAACGTCAGCAAGCTTGGAATTAAGAACAAACTCATGTCCCTTTGGGCCCAAGTACACGGTCATTACCTTTCCCAACAAAACAAAAGCGAACACATCTCCGTACTTATTCCGACAAGTCTCGAAAAACTCGTAGGGCTGCATTCCGTATGCAACGGCCGAGCCAAACCATGGGATCCAGTAGAATACCAAGGGCACCCGGTCTTTTCTAAAAGAGTAGGCTACCTGCCACAAAATATGGTAGGCATACGGCACGAGCACCACTAGCGCAAGCTTCCATGGTAGCGAAAGAGACTGAAAGGATTCATAGGCCGTGAGTACCAATTCTTGAATGGCCATTTCAAAAGTCGGAAATTTGTATGGGAATGAGTTCACAACAGCCGAAGCTGGAAAAAATATACCAGAGTCTATACGACGGTGCACGGGTGCAGGCGCGGTTTTGGCGAGCGCGTTGCGATGCGATGGTACGATCGCACCACGTGACGCCATGCGGTCTGACGAAACAGGGCTTTTCAATAGGTCATAGGACTGAACAAAATAACATGACCAAGGATTAACCAAGCTGCTCGGCCAGCTTTAAATAGTGGCCAGCTTTACAGGTTGGTCGTCTTCGGAGATGTGCCCTTTAGAAGACCCCCTAGAAAACCGCTTTGAATTTCCCTTCTCGTTCTACCAATTTTCATTGTAGTCGCTTCTCACACACGCTCTCTTAACGCATACGCACAAATCAGTCCATAAACATTACCTGAAGTTTCAGCGTTTGACATGCCATTACCTTGGCCGTGTTCACAGTAGCCCGTAGTCCTAACATCTTTATAACTGATAGATCTTAGGCAAGCTGATAGCAAGATTCCAAAGTCGAAAAGCCAGGTTCCAGAAAGCCAGGTCCCGAAAAGTCAGGTCCCAAAATGCCGATTGCCAGTCCATATCCATGAACCCCGCGATTTAACCCGCTAGTTAAGCTCAGTCCAAAAAGCATATTGAAGCCGTAGCTTCTAGAATGAACAACAATAGCCTGAATAGAACAACCATTTTAGCCCAAATAGAGCAAAACCAGATTTAGCCTTATACACCACAATCACGGCTTAGCCCGATACACACAATGGTCAGTTGCAGATCCTTGCTGTGGTCAGTCACGATTCACCTTATACCCTAGCATCTCAGCTCGCTCGACCAACTGCTGGTACTCCATCATCTTTCTCTGGTTTTTAGACTCAAGGTACTTGATGTATTCAATGCTTTTCGTAAGTATGATTCCCTTGTTGAGCTTCTTGACCGGGGTCATGGCCAGCTCGCCCATAGCACCGTACTCGTCGCCGAGCAGGCCCAACTCCTCAGTCGCATAATCCTCTTCATTGGACCCGTTGGACGCCCTGTTATACTCCCGAAGCACCGGCACCGAGTCCCGAAGCACCTGAAATTTCTCATTCATCTTGTTACGATATCGCTGCTCAATAAGGTTATGTGCCAGCTTCGCCCGAGGTTTCTTGTCGTTCTTTGCATGTCCATAGCCATCCAAAGCTCCATGGTCCTCGGTCCCGTGCATATCCAAAGCCTCGGACTCCTCCATCTTTATTTGTGAGTTATTTTTCGCAGAAGAAGAGCTTCCCATCTTGAACATGGGCTGAACTTGGCCGGCGTTGGGTAGCTCGAGCGGCTGGTTGAGGGCGTACTCGTTCCTGCTGGCTCCGGCGGCCCGTAGCTCGTAGAACCTCGGATCGCTGACCGTTGGCACCATCATCTGACCGTCCACCGTGTACAGGTTAGTAAAATTACCGTAGGTATCGGGCGGAAGTGCGTCTTGTGCTCCACCATAGTCTTCGTATTGATAAGGGTTGTATTTGGGCATAGCGAGGTCGTCTAGAGGATTGGGTCGAAGGTCAGGATCGCTGGTGGTGTAGGTGTCTGTCCGAGGTAGAAGGTCTGGGTGCTTGGAAGAGGTCGGGCCGTCGTGCATTATGTCCAAATCCGTCATGCCATTGTCTGAAATTTGTTCCTGCTTGATATAGTTTTCATCGTCGTTCATGAAGTGGGGGAAGTGATATTGTTGAGGTTTGTGCTTGCGTTTGGCGCGTGGTATTTGCGAAGATGCCTGGCATCACGTGACGCACTTTAATACAGATTGTCCATTGTCACAGACAATACACGTCAACGGCGGAGTTGATGGAATCTGTCCTCGGCAGAGTACAAACTTCTACTTATCCGGTATATTGCTTCTGTCTACTGAGTCTGGGGTCTGCGTTGTACTTCATGCAGTGTTTCTCGATACTAGTTTAGCCTAGGCTCGCTAACAGAGAAAAAGAATGAACTTTGACTTTAGGGCTCTGCACACCGCGGATTGGGTTCAGCAAGAGGTTGCGTTGTCACAAACCGGCCTCAAGGCCTTTCGCCTAAGACTCAGATGTGGGTAATATGCGCTGAAAATGCAACCTCTTCATTGACGTACGTCTACAGCGCTCTGTGCATGCACGAGAAAATATCACTTTCCTAAATGCAATGTTTAAGTAAATCAGCTGATGCAGAGGGCATCGGTTCGATTTTTGTGGGGATAAATTTCGCCAACTATGACCAAACATTTCGCTTTTACATATGGTCCTAGGGTTAGATTTGCTTATAAGGCCCTACAAAAATAGCCTTGTTATATCTTCTTTTCTAGAATTCTCTTGGGCCTGAATTGTGGGGTTCCTGTGTAGACTCGGCTTCGAGATATGTAATCGATTATACTTTAAGACTTGTTCACTAAAGTTTAGACAGACGCCTTAGTTAAAATGAAACTATGGCTCCAACAATTGCAAACACTTTCTACGAGCCGTATAGTTAGGTATATTGTGATTTTGGCTCCCACTATTGTATGTGCACCTACCCACCATTGTGAATATGCGTTCGGCTTTTAAAACATGTAACACCAAATTCTTTGATGCAGAGGAACATGACGAACAATGAAGCATGTTTCAAGTATAAGACGTTCGGTATGAAGCTGCCGTAGAAACTGTGTTTATGGTATCATGAGGTTTTATTACTGCAGAAAGAATCCCACATTTACGCTGCCAAAAAATCCATTTAAGGCCCTTTATAGACCCAGCATGTCTCTTTTATCTATGCTATGCCTGTTCTTTTGGCCCTGGCTCTATTTGGATTCCTTTATTTAGGGCACGGTGGGATGTGTTTTGATTTCAGCTTTCTACTTATCATGCGATCGCTGCAGCTCATCGCACTCGCGCAGTGTACCAAAACCACCACTCATGTCCGACTTACACGAGCTCTGCCGGTTCCCAAATCGGCCAATCACCCCTCAGTATGTAGAGGAACTTAAAGACTACCTTAAGGCTGGTATCCCTGCTACCTATACACTTGAAGAAGCCCACAACTACATGCAAGGAATCGAAGAGGAGCCGTTCATCACCACCACTCCATTGCACATCATGTTCGAGCACGTTCCCAGCGACGCCACAAAAGAGGAAATTGCCGTGGTAGACGAGATGGTGACTATTCTTCTTGAGTACGGTGCTGGCTGGTGCTTGACAGGTGAGAAAAACGAGACCCCAGGGTGTATCTTGATTTGCCGCAACATGCACGACTCGGTTCTATACGAACAAATTGTTGCTGCCGGAGTCCGTGCTGAGTTATTGCTCCGTAAAGTCAGTGACTATGATATGGAGGTGGTCAGTGATACTGACTATTTGGATCATGAAGCCATCGTGCCCCAATTGACAAACGAGGAAGAGTATAAGGCAGAGGAAGAAGAAAAGGCAGAAGAAGCAAAGGATGTAGAAAAGAAAACAGGACAGGGAAATTTAAAACAGCAAGCAGAAGCAGAAGAGAAAAAAGGAGACGAAAAGCCAGAGGCTGAATCCCTGGAAGACCCCTCGTTCAATCAGAAAGCATACCTTGAGACCAAGCTCGAGTACAAGAATGGTGCTTTGGTCACAGAAACGCACCAGGATGGAGTTATGATGGAATGGGAAACCGATCTCATGAACCTCGGCTGCGAGTCGCTTTTCAAAGGGGCCATTGTTGAAGGTGAAAAGGACTCAGAAGTCAATATCCTCAATATTGGTTTTGGTATGGGTATTATTGACACCATGATTCAGCAAAAAGAGCCAACCCACCACTATATCTGCGAAGCCCACCCAGACGTTTTGAAAAAACTCAAAGATGATGGCTGGTACGAAAAGCCCAATGTGGTGATCTTGGAGGGCCGCTGGCAGGAGCAGTTGGACAAGTTACTCTCAAGTGGCGAAGTTTACTTCAACGGAATCTACTACGACACCTTTTCTGAGCACTACACCGATATGCTTGAGTTGTTTGACTATGTGGTGGGTCTTCTAAAGCCCCATGGCGTGTTTTCCTTCTTCAACGGCCTAGGTGCCGACCGCCAAGTTATTTATGAGGTGTACAAGAAGTTGGTGGAGATAGACTTGGGCAACTACGGCTTGAAATGCGAGTTTCACGAGGTGGACGTGCCTAAGGAAACTCTTGGCGATGCAGAGAATAGTGTTTGGGACGGCATTCGAAGACCCTACTGGTCTTGCCCGAAATTCTACCACCCGGAGGCCAGATTCATAAACATCTAGAGAAGGAAAAATAGATATCCTGTTGTCGGAATAAAATCTGAAACAGTATTTATTGGTATAGCTTAAATCCATAAATGATAGAACGTGGACTGCTATTATGTGAATGGAAGTCTGTACAAGTTGATATAATTCTTTTCAGTGTATGAATGAGAATCTGCTATAATGTGAAAAAGATATTTTTTTTTCCATGTGGGTGCTTTATATTGTGTGGTTTCTTGAATGAATGGTTTATTATGTGAATGGTCATTATGTGAATTAATTTTTGTTATTATGTAAATTGAGTCTGCTGATTGCGTGAATGCAATTATATTTTGTTTATGTCACCACCATTAACGAACGAAACTTTCGTGTAGATATAGTACAATAGCTACTTCTATGCTGGCTAACAATATTAAACATATATTGAGGATACTGGGGTTACCCAGTACAGCAATAGACCACTGCTATATCTGAATTACTCCATAACTGTACAATACTACTATAAACGAAAACATACTAAGCTATACCATTCTGTATTCTACAGAAATAAGCTGCGCTATATTCACGACAGTACTATTGTTCTACTACTATAATATTATATTACTTTACTACACCTACTACAGTATCTACACTCTCTAGTACACTTTACACTCTCTAGCACACTGCTATACCATATAAATGTACACTCTTCTCTGCTTCGCTAATGTTGTATCAAAAGTGGCGAACGGAAGCTGGAAGTTTCTGACTCTATACTCTCTTGGCTCCAAACATAAAGGTGACTCCAATAAGAGAGCCTCTAGATTTCCAATTTCTGTACCTCCTAAACCTTCAAGAAAGGATCACGTTTCCAGATCGTCGTCTTCCAGCGCTTTCAGTTCCAGCACACTAACACGAGAGATACCCACGAACATCTTTAATGTAAGAATTTGTGAGAGTCGTACAGTACAAACATCTTTTGGATGATAATATAGTATAATAGTCAGGTATATTCAGGTATATTGGTGTAATATGGTGTTAAAGGTATCACTTGGTATAAAATGGGCGTAGTATGGTGTAATATGGTATGAAAGGTATGGCAATATGGGACTTCAATACGTGGCTTCAATATGGAATAGTTTTATGAAAGGGTATTATGGTATAACATGGGATAGTGATCTCTCAATATGGCGTAATAGTATGGTGTGATAATATGATATCGTATGACTTGGTAGTACGGAATAATTTTGAATCTCTATAGACACGTCACTACCTCGAGAGGTTATAAGAGCCTGACTCGGTCAATATCAGGTGGAATTATCACTAGCAGTGCCAGTAAAGAAGCTCAGCCCAGCAATCATAACAATTAGGCCACATTCCCAATGCCATAAATAATAGCATCAGAAGCCCTTGATTTTCCCGTCTTCCCGGATACTCTCCACAAGATATTAAGAACAAACAACTACCAAGCACTAGACTACCAAAGGGTCTAGAAAATTATAACAAATGACTGCATTAAACTACACCATAATACCTCATTACTATAGTACTGTACTACACCTATTATAATACACAATTATACTGCTCTACTACACTACCACATACATCATAATACATTATACACATAGATACTACTATACCACGATACTAAACCATAATTTACTATTATACAAGAATTTACTATATCATAGTATACCATGATACACTGCTGGAGTATTGAATCATTTATACGACTGTACTTCACTTTGAAGTGTAGCGTGCCTGCTGAAGACCGAACAATACCCTCACAATGTGACCACTTGAAACCAATGTTTTGCATTTACTCCTGTGGTGAAAAAAATAGTGACGGCCAATAAGAACATGCCTATTTTTTTTAAAAAAAGAACACCTCATTCTACGACACCCTGTTTTGTTGAGTTCCAATGGAAGTATCATTTTTTTCGGTTTCGGGTATTATACCTGCGTTCAAGCTTGAGCAATTCTGAAAGTCGTCTGGGAACAAAACATATTCACCTCAGCCTATATACATTGGGAAGTCTTGCTTTCTACCATATCCCGGAAACATAAGGGAGGAGCTTGTTCATATCCTTTAATCCGGGCATAGCTAAACTTTCTAAATTTAAGTTCAAAAAGGCTGATTTTTTACTTCGAACCCATAAGGACTATACTTCTGGTTAACTGGAACAGATTTAAAATTGAATCTAATTGACTCTAATTGGTCACACTCATCGTGTTGTGGTCTGAGAACTATCAGGTATTTCCACATGAAACCTCCTCCTTTTATGATAGAGAAACGCTGAATGGAGAGAAGCTGGATAGATCTTAACATACTTGCCCCTGAAATTTGTCCGTTACGGAGGTATCAGATGAATTCTTACTGATAGTGTTCACTGTTCATCCAAGAATTGATTGTCCTGAGGTTGGTTGTGCTACGGTTGTCTGGATACATAGTTCAGGCCCACTAAGTAAATTAAATATTCGAAGTCAGATCTAACAAATTCACCACATATAGGATTACAATATCAAACTAGAATTCATTTCATCATTTCCAGAATCATAAGTTTTCACATTTTTGAAATCTAGAAGTTCATAAATACAGAGTTCAATGAATCCACATATCTAGAATCTCGATAACTCTTCGGGCAGTTCAGTAATTGACAAGCACATATCTCTGTATTATAAAGTACATGTGTAAAGAAGTATTTGCCTCTGGTATTGACCTATCCGAAGTATAGTCTTGAGAAATCGAGTTATTTAGTGGCTACAGGAATTTTAGTATGATCTTGTTGCTGCTTTCCTATACAATAAATGAAGTCACCATAATAGAACAATTTGACCATACCAGAAATAACTAAACCAGAAAAAATCTGACCACAAATAGCCAGACGAGTTCAACCCGACCACACCAGCTCAATTCAACAATACTAGATTTCAGTCGGCTGCATTAGAATTCAACTATACCTCTGAGATTAAGAGCTTCACCACATCTAGACTTTAGTAAGTTCTCATATCTGGAATTCCATACCATGTTCAGGTTCACAGTATTTTCACATCTAAATCGATAGTTCCAACATATCTGTAGAGTTTATAAACTCACCATATCTATTTTTCACCAGATCCCGAGTCACTTAATGTGATTTTAAGCGTTGGTTTGTACCTCTGGCACAATATCCGCAACTTGTATGTTTGTTGATGATTCCTCAAGTGAATACGCGGTATTTATAAATTGTAGGAGAGGTGGCTGGCTTTCGGAGAAGTCCAGGATTTTATTGTCCTGTACCTCATCAATAGGTCGAGGCTTTCGTCATATAGGTGGTGTCTTGACTGTAGTGGGTCTTAGAATTGAAAGACATCTCCAGATTCACCATGGTACCGTCTACATACATGAGGAACCAACTGCTGGACAGAAGTGAGCCAAGCGGCCATTTTAAAACTTCTGAGACAAAGCTCTTAGAGAAGCTTAGAGAATTTGGTTTTGATTTGATGAAACCTTAACAGAAAGAGAATAACTTGAATACTTGATACTTACAGATCAAGTATAGATTATCAGTTTCACTATAGGGAATAAAATACAAGTATTGTTTCATTTAGTCAAACGTGCCCACGGCATGAAACTGGCCAAGGTGAAGTTATCAGAGCTTTGAAATATCTGAAGTAAGGAGAATGTTTCCAAGTTCAAAGTGGACTCAACTTCAAAGTGTGGGTGCTGTGTGTTAAAACACCACCCAGTAGTATGAAAAGATAGATATGGTCCTTTGAGTTTCCGGATTCTGTATTTGATAGTCTGATGTCTAGATATTCTGAGTATGTTAATGTATAGGCCTACTTCAAATTGTCACGAATGCAATAGATTACCAAATACAGACATGTCACAAGAATGAATAAATCAGGAGATTGGATCTATAGAGTGGATATATAATATCAGCAGAATAACTCGGCAGAATCATGAAATAAGTCAGTGGAGAAAATCAGTAGAATATCAACGGAATACAACACGAACGAAATCTGCAGATTTATTGTTAAGATTCGTATATTATCTAGTTCGCAATTTGAGATTTAGTCTTGGCTCCCCTAGATACTAAGCTACTCTAGATCCCATTGTTTGGGAACTATAAGCGAATGCATATTTCTATAACTTCCAGTTTTCATTGCAAGCATATGATAATGACACCTGTCTAGAATAAATGTCTAGACCAATTGCGTAGAAGAATTCAATCGAACAGATTACCAATAATATCTCGAAATTATCAGGTACTCTAATACTATCTAGTTTTTCCTTGATAAGGAAAACTTGCCTCTATTTAATAGAAACTCTAAAACTTTATTTGCCACTCTATTCAGTTCTCTTCTCAAACTTAATCTGTCACTCTATTCGGTATTCTCTATAGTATTCTCTATAGTGATCTCTCCGGTACTCTCTGGTACTCTCTAGTACTTTCTGTGGTATTCTCTCTCTATCCTTATCTTGAGAAAGAATAAACCTTTGAAAAATTGGAAGATCTAGAAAAAAAGAAAAAATGCCGGAATAATTTTCTGTCACTCTAATTTGCAATCGTTTAGTCAGCACGTCAGTCTGGCCATGGTCTGTCCTGCACACACCCGAACCGTTTCACTCACTTTCATCACTCACTGTAAATCACCTCTCACTAGCCACTTGAAGTCATATTAAATCACAAAATGCTATTAAAAGCAGCTAGAAATCGAGTTCCCTTTAGGAGTTTGTCTGGTCTGGCACAAAATGCAAACCCAATTCAAATCTCCACGCTTTCAAACGGACTTAATCTAGTCACCGACTCCACGCCTGGGCATTTCAGTGCCCTTGGTGCCTACGTTGGAGGAGGAAGCCGCCACGAAACAATCGCAAATAGTGGAATCTCTCATATTCTTGACCGCATGGCCTGGAAATCTACGGCCAGTCGAAAAGGCTCGGAAATGATGGACGAATTGGCCCGTTTAGGTGGAAATTACATGTGTGGAGCCCAACGTGAGCTGATTCTCTACCAGGCTTCGGTTTTTAATAAAGATGCCGAGAGCATGTTTGAGTGCATTGCTGAGAGTGTGCGTGCTCCAAAGCTCTTGGATGTGGAATTCAAGGAAGCCGTTTCTACTGGACTTTATGAGCTCGAAGAGCTCTCCTTCAAGCACGATATGCTCTTGCCCGAACTCCTCCACGAGGCTGCTTACGGCCCCGATACCTTGGGCTTGCCCATCTACGGCAAAAATGAGTCGTTGCAGAACATGAATTTGTCGGATGTACAGGATTTTCACAAGTTGCACTATACACCAGAAAACACCGTGGTCGCCATGGTTGGCGTGGACCATGCTAAAGCACTCCGAATGGTCGAGTCCCATTTAGGTGACTGGTCCTCCTCTAAGACAAAGACTGCACACCGGCCATCTCAATACCGTGGCACTGAAATTGATTTGCCCTACCAGGAGCCTCGCTTCAGCAATCTCCCCCAACTTGTACATATGCAGATTGCGTTCGAAACAGAAGGCCTCTTGAGCGAAGATCTCTATGCCTTGGCCACCTTGCAGAAGTTGCTTGGCGGTGGGTCTTCATTTTCCGCCGGTGGCCCTGGAAAGGGTATGTTCTCTCGCTTGTTCCGCGTGCTCAACCAGTACCCGTTCGTGGAGAATTGCTTGGCCTTCAACCATGCGCACAGCGATCTGGGTCTTTTTGGTATCACCATCTCCTGCTACACGCAGCAGGCCGAGTACATGGCGCAAGTTATTTGCCATGAGTTCTCCAAAATCATGGAGAAGGACGTCAGCAAAGGGGGCATATCCAAGGAGGAGTTTAATCGGGCCAAAAACCAGCTCACGGCCTCGCTTCTAATGAACGTGGAGAGCAAGCTTGCAGCATTGGAAGATCTTGGGCGCCAGGTGCAGTGCCAGGGAAAGGTCACCAGTGTGGACGAAATGGTGAACAAAATCAACGCCTTGACTATCCAGGATGTGCGAGGCGTGGCGGAAAAGGTCTTCACCGGCAAGGGCAACGGGGCCCAGCTGGCCAAGCCTTCGGTGGTGATGCAGGGCGACAGGGCTGCCATTGGCGATGTGGAGTTTGTGTTGCGCTACTTCGGCTTGGGCAACTACCCCCTTCCAATTCCAGACCAGCCCAGAGACTACTCGAAAAAGTCTGGGTTCTCGAAGTTTTTTTAATCTTTTAACTTTATCGCATTTAGTGTCTAGTAACCGCCTAGAACTAGGTTTTGATCAATAATTCTCGTTCTCAAACTTTGCTCGCTCCTGAACCATCATTGAAAATATTGACGTTAACACATCGATCTCTTGAAGTAAAAGTACCTCTTGTGATGAGAGCTGATCTTTGATCTTTTTATGATTTTGACAGGCCACGAACAGTTGTTTCAACTCCTGATTTATAACAGCTGTATCCACCAGTCCTAAACTGCAAATAGCTGTGATAAACATTTTAAGCTTGATTCTTAACTCAATGAGTGCCTCAGGAAATTTTTCATCTGACATGATATTGGTAAATACCGATATCAATAGCGGAAAACTGCATCATTTTATATTGTGAATGCGGTGTTTCAGATTTGTTTCAAACTTCTTGCATAAAAGGGGTTCACATTGCTACATGGAATAAAACATTGATTAATTTCACGTGCCTGTAAAAACCTTGGATTCCGGCCTACACGTTTTCTTAGAACTTTACGGAAGGAGTTCTGAAGAGTGTCTCCTTATTCGTAAGTGTGTATAACCCTTTAAGGAAGTGCGGCGCCGAAAATGCGCAAGATCCGAAGCAACACTATCTCCTCACCTTAATTAAGAATTGAAGCTATAAAAGTATGGTGTTGAATCGCTTGAAAAACAAAATTGGATTATCTGAGAATGGTGATCAAGGACCCCAGGGTGAAGGGGTAGAAGAAATTGGCTCAGAGAATCAATCGATTTTAATGGGAATAATCTCCCAATTACGCCCCGGCTGCGATCTAACACGGATTACGCTTCCTACATTTATTTTAGAGAAGAAGTCGATGCTTGAGAGAATCACGAATGCATTCTTTACCCCGGACATCCTTATTGAGGCTAATGATACTGTCGATGATGTGGAACGCTTTCTTTTGATTGTCAAGTGGTACTTGTCTGGATGGCATATTGCTCCAAAGGCAGTCAAGAAACCATTGAACCCTATTCTTGGAGAGGTTTATGGCTGTTACTGGGATGATTTACCCGGTGGAAACTCTGCGTACTATGTTGCAGAGCAGACATCGCATCATCCACCTGAATCCTCTTACTTTTATCTTCTTCCAGAGAAGCATATCAGAGCGGACGGGGTATTGATCCCTGAATCTAGATTTTTGGGAAATTCTTCTGCAGCCTTGATGAAGGGCGTGGCTTATTTAACATTGGGCGAACACGATGGCGAAGTCTACTCTGTTACTCAGCCGAATATCTATGGCAGAGGAATTTTGTTCGGTAAGCTCAGGTATGAACTAGGTGATCATATGTTTATAAAATGTGAAAAAACAGGCTTGGAGGCTGATATAGAGTTTAAAACTAAAGGGTTTATCAGTGGCGACTACGATACTATTGACGGCACGATCAAAAGAGGTTCCGACACCTTATATACTATTTCTGGCAAATGGAATGGTGTTATGGAATATCAATCGCAGTCGGGGGAAAAGAAGGTACTTTATGACACGTCTAAGGCTATGATTCTCTATCCTAAAGTGAAAGCAATTGAGGAACAACTTCCAAACGAGTCTAGAAGGTTATGGCAGTCCACAATTGCAGCCTTGGATGTGAATGATCATACTACTGCTACTAATGAAAAATTTGAGGTTGAGAATTCCCAAAGAGAGAAAGCTAAGGAGAGAAGTGAAAGAGGTGAGAGCTTCGAGGCTTCATTGTTCAAGAAGTCTGGCAGGAAAGATATTGCTTATGTGATTAATGCCGATATTGACATCGACAACGACAGCCCCAACGAGGCTGTTTCCAAGTTAAGTGAGGTCTATAATGCTTTGCCAAGCAAGACACTGAGCTAGAACTTCCAAGCGAATGCGAAAATTTAGAATACAAATATAAGTACTGCATACGTAGAAAAGATAGACACCTCATTTTACATCGAGATTTACCTCACACCGAGTACAGTTGACAATACCACAATGGACGAAAAGGCTGAACTAGACTTAGAAACCGTAAGAACTTCAGATTTTGATATCTTTAGCTGCGTCGACTTCATACGTCGCTACGCTTCTGAGATCGGTGTTCAATTTCATTTGTTGAAAAAGCTTCGAACATACAAGTATGAAGATATCGAGTTTTTAATACCTCAATTGCTACAAATTTTAATATCCTTCGAAACAGACTCTATGGCTCTCGAAGGATTTATTTTGGAATACTGTGAGTTGTATCCCCATTTCAGCTTGATTGTTTTCTGGAATCTTCAGGCATATATTTTCGAATTGAAAGACAGCCCTGATTCATATTCGTTCCAGACAGTACGCAGCTTGATAAACAAACTCCAAGATGTCCTCTTCAACCCAAATGCTCTCGAGTCTACTGAGTTTAGAGAGAACATTCACCCGGCTATGATATTGTGTGGAGCAATTGCAGCTTCATTCGGCCTTCCCAATCTTCACGGCTACACCTCGCCCCTCATCAGAACGCAAGCAAAACAACAAAAGTCTTTTGTTTTCAAGTTGGCAAATTTCCAAAAGACCTTAACTCGAAATTTGACCTTAAAAAATCAGAAGCTATCAAATGAGTCGAGGTCCACGCACTCTGACGACGAGGGCACCTCGTTCCCCAAAATTCACTCCGAGTCTCTTAATCGCCACTCCGAGTCTTCTGCAAGGGCTAAAAGGCGATCAACTCTGACTTTGGCCTCTGATGACTCAGAATTCTACACTAGCGATGAGGATGACGCCAAATATTTGCGTAAGCACAGAGCAACATTGGTCCCAAGCTCTGAAAAGTCTGAGAGCTTGAGCATGTTGCAGAGCATGGAGGAGCGGATGGATGTTACGACAATAATCAAGAAAAAGCCCACGCCTCATCACAGACTAGTTAGTCAACAGCATCTCTCACAGTCTTTGCCGGACTTGAATAAGTCACTTGAAGCCTCTCCCGCTAACTCTTCAGAGTTTGATTTGACAACGAGTAACAGGGGCTCGCTGGATATTGCAAACCGAAACTCTGAACAGTCAGACCGCCATGTGAACAATCCTGAGAGGTGTTTACGGGTGAACTATGCAAAATGTGTTACGGACTTCATGATCGCGCTACAAAATATTTCGCTTAGGTTATCTCAGGTTCCTAAAGAAGCTCGGTTGTCGGCTTTGAGAGCTGAACTATCCATCATAAACGACACAATTCTTCCTTCGGAGATTGATATTCCTCAGTTGCTTCCTATAACAAGCACGAGAAAGAGATACCATAAGTTGTTGAAGTTGAATATAAATGAGGCTTGCTGCTTGAATTCCGCAGAAAGAGTTCCTTTTTTGATGTTTGTTGAGTTTTTAAGCGATGAGATCGATTTCAATCCTTCCACCGCTCAAAACCAAATGATTCTTAAAAGATTGTCCAAGAATGATAAAAATGTGGCGAAAACAGAACCAAAGTTGACGAGTGAGAAAGAAATCAAAGAATCGGAAAAGATATCCGACGCATTGATGCAAGTGGAAGCAGACCTAAGTGACCTCAAAGTATCATCGGTTAGCTCTTCGAACTATGATCTTACATCTTTAGAAGGTTCTCATTTGAAAATTTTGAATTCAGCAGATCATAAGAAGAGTTCCGAAGCGGACCCGTCTGCAAAAAAGAGAGCTGATCAAATGCGAATTGCAGCTGTTATGTTACAACAGCTAGAGAGCTCTGGACAGGCCACAACAGAACAGTCCGCTGCGATTAAAGAAAGAATTGTCAAATCAATGATTGCGCTTCAAGATCAGTTTGACGCAATCGACTACGACAAATTCATTGAGCTCGGGGGGGATGAGGCAAACGCAGGGGAACGTAAATTGGAAAATGACTTCAAACTCGCAGAAGACTGGAAGGCCAAGAAACAAAGAATTCGGAGCTCCAGTGTATATGGACATCTACCAAACTGGGATTTATGTTCTGTCATTGCCAAAAATGGGTCAGATTTGCCACAGGAAGCTTTTGCTTGCCAGTTAATTGGAATGATCTCAAATATCTGGGCGAAGAAGAGAATTCCATACTGGACCAAGAGGATGAAAATTGTTATAACCAGTGCAAACACTGGATTGGTGGAGACAATTACCAATGCGATTTCAGTGCATTCTATTAAAAAGTCTTTGACTGAGATTTCTATTGCAAACGGGGAAAACACTAAAAGAAGAATTTTTACATTGAAAGACTACTTTGAAAAGCTTTTCGGAGGCGAGAATTCAGTGGCTTATAAGAGAGCACAAGAAAACTTCATGAAGAGTCTTGCGTCATACTCCATTATTTGTTACCTACTTCAAATCAAAGATAGGCATAATGGAAACATAATGGTGGACAATGAGGGTCACATAATTCACATCGACTTTGGATTCTTGCTCTCTAATTCCCCCGGAAGCGTTGGGTTTGAAGCCGCACCCTTCAAACTAAACATGGAATATCTCGAATTACTCGGAGGTCTTGACAGCCCTCTCTTTAAGCAATTCAGGACCATATGCAAGGATTGCTTCCTCGCTCTTAGAGAAGAGAGCTCTCTGATCATCAATATGGTCGAGATTATGCAAAAGGATTCATCATTACCTTGCTTCAATAACGGCGAGAATACAAGCGTCTTATTAAATCAAAGGCTTCAACTACACCTCAATGAGTCTGATGCTTGTGAATTTGTGGAAACCTCATTGATTGGAAAGAGTTTGGGTAGCATGTATACCCGATTGTATGACCAATTCCAGTTGATTACGCAGGGAATTTACAGTTGAGATGACGTGACCTTATATACACTCCTTGCAGTCACACATTTTATCAAAGAGGAAAAATGTTTGTTAAAGAATTTAATGAAAAGATCATCTATTCATTCCTTCTCTACTTAATATAATACGTGAATCCTAATGATTAGGCACGTCGCAAGAAGCCAACACACACAAGAGCCTCAAGTTTCAGTGCTACACTTCGGCGAATTGCCTGGTATTCCTTGCCCTTCGCCAAACCTTCAGAGCGTTCTCGAAAAATACGAGAATGATACGAACAACAAGCAAAGCCAAGTTCGCACAAATTTAAAAAAACGGGCACCAAAAGTTCCTAAAAGGAGGAGGCTCAATGGCTTTACTGCTTTCCGCTCATATTACACGAAGTCAATACTTGGTGTGCAAAGCCAGAAGAGGTTATCTTCAGAATTGGCTGAGATCTGGAAGACTGAACCATCCCATAACACCTGGAACTCTTATGCTCTAATTTACAATGCTACAGGTGAAAACGAAACTTTCGTGGACTGGCTTGTTAAAAGTGTAGGGTTCGTAGGCGAGAAGTTAGAAGAGCACCGAGGAGGGAAGGATGTATTTTGTGAAGGCGAGAAGTTGGAAGAGCACCGAGGAGTGGAGGATGTATTTTGGGAAGGCGAGAATTTCAAGGTAGTCGAGAGCCAGTCATTTTTGTATTGAAATCTATGCGATACTTTTAGGTCTTTTATGTTGCTCAGCTTGGTTGTCTTTCTTTCTTTTCTTGGATGTTTTTGATGGCCGTTTCTCGCCTTCAACGTATACATCATTTGGGAGATCATGGAGTTTCACGTTTTTGATTCTAATGAAATTGATCTTCTCGTCATAAGTCTGCCAGCCTTTACACAAGTTATAGAATTCGGAGCATGGATATTGGATATCAAGCTTCCGCACTCCACTCACTTCATTCTTAATCAAATTGATGTTGAGTCCAATAAAAAGTTTAGTGAGATGCAAAACTGGTTTTTTCTCATCCTCGACTGACTCTGATTTCTGTCCTTCAACTTTTTCTAACTTGCTTATAAACTCTTCCCCATTGAGAGTTCCATAAGAGTTGATTATGTCTTCTATATTGTGCGTTCCGACATAAAAAGTATCGCTGAAAGTTTTGACATAAGGATGGGCAACTTCGACTCCCTCAGTAACTTCGAGTTTTTGAACTAAGATTCTTAGTTTACTTTCAATCATACTGCTCCATTTAAGATGGTCCTCATCGGAGGACAATGTTGCAGCAACAATGCATAAGTAGAATTTGTAATCATGGAAAAAAGTGTGTCTCTGAAGCAAATCTGACCAACTTTTCGTTCCAGAATTAATCTCGGTCATTAAATCAGCACCCCTTTGGAGTTCTTTCAAGATTATTTTTTGTGTTGAACTTGTGATGTTGTGCGTTGCACACATTGAAGGGTAAGCTGGAGTGATAACTGGCATTTTGTGCTGTCTGTCGTGTGGATACAATCTTGGATTCCAAACTCTAACTTGAAGAGGCCCATCTTCAATAGGCTTGAGTAACACAGGTTGGGGCCAAGACCACTTCGTGTAAATGTTGAAAAATTTTTCCACAATGACTGAGCTGACTGCATTGGGGTATAGCTGACATATACGTGCAACAAACATAGCCCACGCGACACCTCCGGGGAAACCAAAGACATTGGCGTATATAGCTCGTTGTTGGGCCCACATTTTGATACACCTCAATGCGTGCTTGAAGACAGTTGGTTTCGGAACCAATTGTAAAATTTCGTCTGTGACTCTTGTACCATTCAAGGACCTTAAATCCTTCTCATCCAAGTTCTTGAGTAGATTTTTGTCATCTAATGTCATATCGCTGGGGACTCTGGAAACATTCAACTTAGCAAAAATCAAATCAATGGATATTCCACCAAATTCTAGCTTGATGATGGGAACAAAAGCATCTTGTACTGAATGGATTTCCTCTAACTCGGGGCGTTTTCTTATGATTTTTTCGAATATCTCAAAAAAATCTTCTCGAGTAACATGCTTTGGTACAACAACGAGGGTATCAATATCCGAACCAGGCCCATAAACGCCTAAGCGGTAGGAGCCAAAAGTAAATATTTTACCCCCTGAATCCTTTGCCATCCCATCACTCATATTTTTTTTCTTTGAGACAGTATACACAAATTCCTGAACCATTTTTTGGAACAAAGAAAGAATCTCGACTCTTTTTTTAGTAGCTTGTTCACTTTCGAAACTACCCCTCGACTTCAATTCTGCTATCAATAGATCATTCATGTGTATTTCACGAGGAGTAGGATTTGCCATTGATACGGGTCCAGTGACCCCGTAAGTGTTTGAAGCCATGGATGATTTGAATTTCGGGGTAGATATAATAAAAGTGAGATTGCCTCTCACAAATCTGAGTACAATATGCAGCACTGAGTATTTAGCTGGCCACGCAGGCTCATGAAATATTATTTACTAATCAGCTGGGTCAACTTTCGGATAACTTTCACTGGGACCTTCTTCTCGTATGCCAACTGCTTAAACAGTTTGGTTTGGTCCGAGTGCATGTTGGGGCCGAGGGTGGCGAAGAGAAGCTTTCCCAAGAGCACCACAGTGTGGGTTGCGAGCAGGTGGGGAAATTCAAGAAGGGCTTTTTTCAGCTGAAACTCGTAGAAAAGCTCGAGCTTTTCTTTTCCAGAAATGGCCCGTGTTTTTATGATGCCCTGCTCGGCCTTGTTCATGAGCTGCTTGGGGAGCTGGTTTCGCTTGTGCTGGTATACACTAAGGATTCTCAATGCTATTCGTGGGTTCGCTTGAACCATGTACCCGTGGACCGACGCGTGCAATTCGTGGGACCGGAACTGTACGAGCCGTAGTATGCTGGAGAGTTTGACCACCCCTTGGGAAGGCATGCATGATTTATAGATGAAATGGGCGGTTTGTTCGATGAGGTGCCGAAAGATGTATAGCTTCCCGGCCTTGTTGATGATGAAAAAGCTGCAACTTTGCTTTTGCAGTATCTTTCCCGTCTGGCGATGAATTTGTAACAATTCGGGTTCGTTTAGGTTTGTTTCGTCAATTGATACCGTTTCAATAGTTTCTGGTGTTTGTGATGTTCCTGCACCAAAAATATGCCTGTAGATATTATCAAGAATATAGGCAATTTGCTGCTCGTCTGCGGTAGATATGGACTGGGAAATGGCCTGGATTCGAACCAAAAGCCGGTGTCTTTCGGTCTCGGTAGCGTGTTTATACTGCTTTTGAAAATCGTCGTTTAGCCTGCTATGGCTGGAGTCCAAACTTCGGTTTCCCGGCTCGTTGGAATTCCTTGCCTTTTTAAGCATTTTGCTAAAGAGCATCCCGGTATTTTTGGAATCGAGAAGCTTTTTAGACACCCCAAACCTCCAGATCTCAGTAGTATTATACTCGGATAGGTCCATGCTGGATAGATCTGCATATACCTTGCTTAGCTCCGAGGCCAGACACTTTTCCGAGAGCTTGGCGAGAATGGAGCGGAGCATCTTGCGCCCGAGAGGCTGTTCGTTTATAAAATCCACCATTTGGCACAATGAAGAAATGCTAAGCGCATCTTTGGAAAGAACATTCATTAGGGCCGGGCCGAAAATGGCAGGGCGGTTTCGGAAAAATAGCCTTAAAATAGCAATGCCCTTGGCATCACTTGTTATTTGGGGAAACACCGCTATCAAGGTATCTTTGCTGACGTAGGGATAAAATCTTTTGAGCGCTTGCATGAGGGTCTTTATACACTGGAGCCCGTATAATTGTATCAAGAATGCATTGATGACGTACTCGTCTTGCTTGTGGATCCGACAGAACAACTGATACATCCGGTGTGCATTATCGACCGTGAGCGACTGCAGAATAAAGTAGAAGTCTTTGTAGCTTATGCAAAAAGAGATTCCTTGGATGGGGTAAATGAGGAGCTCCGAAACCTTCAATTGCTGAAAAATTTCGCCAGCATGGGAGATAAAACCCGGGATTTTGTCGAGGCCGGGACTCAGATTGAGGGCCTGTTTGCATGACGCATATAGTAGGTTATTGTTTTGCACATTGGACGTCAAGTATGAATTCCTGATTTCAAACAGGCATTTCTCCAAGACCCGAGGCAAGAAATGTGCCCTCAATTCCACGGCATCACCGCAGACCGACTCTAGGATGCTTTCTAGATCCTGCACCTGCAGAAACACATATTGGGCTCCATCCAACGAGTCTAAAGCGTCCAGAAACTGGGTTAGCGTATGCGGGTCAATGGAGAATTTGTATTGGACACTTTCCATTAGGAGGTCATAGATTTTGGGACTCGAGAAAGGCATTTTGTGGGCTATTTCAAGAGCACCCCATATGGCAAACATGTCGTCAAATTCGGCAAGGCTCGCATGAATCTGTTCCACCAAATCCTCCACATCATTGAGTGTAACTTCGTCCTGTAGCGTAAGATTCCAAATGTCGGCCCAGCGATGGTGAAATATCAAGTGCCGGAGGAGCCGTCTGCTGTCTGCAGGATCCACCTTACTCAATGTGGAATGATAGTTTAGAAGGACTTCAACCGGCACGGCCAATGGGTGATGACTCAGAAGCACGAGGAATTTGTTGTAATTATCCATTTGTGCCTGCACTTGATGCTGAATGTGGGGGGGTAAGGATTCGGTGTTGACCTCTGGAGGGCTGATTTTGGCATCAATATTTAACGATTCAGAAAGGATTTGTGATTCTTTTTGGAAGAACTTGTAGATCATCTGGGAGAGAGATTTAGGGTCAGATTCGCCAGATTTTGGGCCAGATTCTGGGTTGGTTTCGGCTATACTGTTTTTAGGCCAGCTTTTAGTAGAGATCTTTTTCTGCACACTTGGGCTTTTCTGGCTATCTTTCTCCAGATCCTTTAAAATATCTGAAATGCTATGCCTGTAGCGGATATTGACGTAATTACATCGTAGAAGACATCGTAGGGCACGAGTGGTGCGGTGTGCCGGAATCTGGAGAAACATGCTTGATGCTATATGCCAGAAATCGGATCACTTATGTAAAAGAATTATGCTCTATTAAATCTGCTGTCTGCAGTATATGCTTTGCAATGCTGATATTCTATTATGCTATTATGGTAGTGTTCATGTATGCTCTGGAGTGATGGAGAGGTGATGTGCAGACCCGTACACCGCCCGCGAAGTAATTGAGTATTCATTGGATATGGTCACGTGAGCCTACTCTTGAAATACGCAAGAACATCGGTACACCACATTTTCATTCAACAACCAAAGCAACCCAGGATGGGAATTCCACTTAACGTATGTACCCAATTAGCTTATTCGTTGGTCTATTGTTCCTCCATGCAAGGAATTTAGCTCTTCTATAGTGGTAAGAGGGTTGCATGACGTAGTCCTGCACCTAGCCACGGCATACGGTAAGGGGTCGCCTTGTAACAACGTCTAGGCCGATGCCTGTAGAATATCTGTATGGCGTTAATACTCTTAGTCATCGAGCATTTTATGCACAAATAAGGCCCCATGGGTAGTAGGCTAGCCATAGTGGATCAAACAGTCCACAGATTATCATTTGAATAAATTTGTAAATAGTATACAGTTGAATTGTGGGTGATTACTGTACATAGTACATGATTGTATAAGCTGAATTATTGAATACTAAGCATCTAATTACGAACTAGATTATTGTAGATGATACATGTTCCTATGAACTAGCTTATTGAAGATACTACACAGTTCAATACAGACCATTTTACTATACCAGTACGCTTTCCACGAACCTTTAAAACAGATTTTAAATATTTCATTACCTTGAATAATCATTTAGTACACATCCAGTGACATTTTTCGTCCATCACTTGCTATGAATCAGCTTGACTGAGAAGTCATCCAAATGTACTGCACATAAGCCGGCCACCTTAACTTTCCACACCTCAAACCATAAACCCAGTATTGTAAGCTTTAAGTTTACAGCTAGCACTACATATGAAATAATGGCTAGTATTATTTACCTACACCTCACACCTATTAATTTAAATGTCATACACCTACCATTACGATTATGCGCCTAACATTCTACACCTAGAACCAAACCTGAAATCATATAAAATTATATAACTTTTAAAGTGCTATTTAAATTTCTTTACAAATTTAAAAATTCCATTGTTAGTCTCCTTTTATTCCACTGTTAAGATACTGCTAGTATTTCATGCGTATGTGGATTTTAAGCCTGGAAGTATTTCTAGCTAACCTCAAAATTTCTAAATAAAACAATTGAATCCAGAATATTCCCATGCTTATAAGCATTCCAATCTATAGTTTCTATTCTAAACTCTGGTTTCTAATGGTGAAAACTCATTAAACAGAGGCTCCCATTAATATAGGTGTACGGGTTTCTGTACACCGCACCAGACACGGTACGCATTAACGCTGTATACCCCATACTGCAAGCCTCCATCATGGCGCAGGTGCTTTGGAATACCGATATCGATGTATACAACGAGAAGGTGATTCCCGTGTCTGTTGCCCGCACCATCTCATGGTACTTGGAAATCCCTGATCTTTTGACTTTCCAGCTCGTATCCAAAAATGCATATAAAGCCGCTCGTGATCCTCGGCTCTGGACAGACAAACTCCGAAAAATGGGTGTTTATAGCAAGGCTCTCGAGGACCCGCAGGGAGGGGAAGTTTCGGGGCCGAATCTCCAGTCGGAAGTGCCGGGCTCCTCATCTGGGTACGATTTCTCGATGCTAAAGGACCCTTTACGGTGTTTGGACCGAATCTACAAGGCGCCAAAACTAGCACGATTTCAGATTCTACAAATCCGCCTTACGCTAAAAGACTACTACAAAGACCTTCAATCTAATACGGCATATAATAATCTCCGGATCTTTAAGGCATTCCACACCCCGGAAGAACAAGCCCGGCTTCTAAGCAATTTGAGGCGGTACAATGCTGTGGATACTGATGAGATGTCCAAAAAGACGGTGGCAGAAAAAATAGCCGACATCATGGAGATTTTTGAGAATGCTTTATTGAGAGAGTTGGAGATCCACTTCGACCTCCAGGAATACGAGAGGGCCAAGGAATTTGTGGCGATTTTGGTGGAATTGAAGAATGAGCAGACTTTGATTGACTTTTTTTTACAGAAAATCTGCTTCGATAATGATAAAATCCGCTTCATGAATGCAGATGCCGTGTCCGGAGATGAGTTCTATACGCAGATCGATACTAATTCGGGTAGTGAGTCTGAACCCGAGTCCAGCGAGCTTGACGAAATAAAGACTGTTTATTCCATCAATGTTCTGAGGATAGATGAGCTCATACTTGAGTTGGGTACGACATTCAACCACCTTTCCCGGATTGTGGATATCATCTTCCCACCTGGCGTGCCAATGATGCTCAAAATCAGCGAGGAGCTTATAACCAACCAGCTTCAGGAGTTGATCATAATGCTCATACGCTCTGGGAGAGAGCGGTCTCTATATCTCGAATTGGTGCCTTTATTGTACCAGAAACTTGCCGGGGACTTTTTGCAGCAGCTTACGCCCAGCCAAAATGCAGGCGATCCCTACGTGTCCCTTGTGCATGGTCTTATAGACGTTTCATACGACTCTTATGTGGCAGACTACATTAGCGAAGAAAAAATGACTTTCAAGCAAATGTGCCAGGATGCAATCAGAGACTGGAACACGTCGCTCGAGCAAAGAGAAGCGCAGACCAGTGAGAAGATTCTCCGGCACGTGAAGGTGGAGACTAAGAACGATTTCTTGACCAATTTCAGGAAGGTGTTCACCATAAATGCAAGCGGGGATAGTGCCGGAGATAAGGAGCCCGGAATGATCAACTACTCCAAGGTGCAGGCGCACGCCAAAATATTGGAGGAGAACTTGAAATCTTTGACGGAATTGTTCAGTCCTGAATTGGCTCTCCGTATCTTACAGGCGGCAAAAAGCTCGTTGGGTCGGCTTTTGAATTTCCAGGAATTCACTATCACCAGCATCTTGACGGAGATCTACGCCACCATGCAGGAAGAGTATTTAACCGTTCTCCAGTCGCTTGGAAGCGAGCATTTAAAGCTAGGCTTTGACAAGTCCTTGGCATACTTGAAGGAGTATGACCCCCGGAGTTTGTCTTCTTTGGATGAGAGTTCTTTTGGAGGAAACAGTGCCATTGCACCCCTCACGGTTTTCTTCGAGCTGATTCATATGGCAGATATTATTGTGCAGATGATGGACATTTTCTACAAAGAGGAGATGATCCATAAGAATGTGGTGAAGAACGAAAACTCTGTTCTCAACCCTTCGCTACAGGCCAAGAGAAAAGTGGAGGCCATGGTGGATAAGTTCGTTGCCGATGGGCTTAATATCGGCATAGACGTTCTCTTCAAGGAAATCGATTCTGTTTTCATCTCCCTTCTCAAAGACCTGGACTACAATCCCGAGCTCGGCAGTCTTTGCGATGGCCCGACTTTGGCAGCGCAAAAAGTGGTGCTGATTCTCGCGGACAACATAGACTTGTTGGTGGGATCTGCGGAAAAGTCCGTGGTGGAGGTTTTCCAACAAGAAGTGGCGGAGCGGTTTTTTCAGACCATTGTGAAGGTTCTCAGACGGTCGGTGATCTCCGTGGATGGAGCAGTGGTGCTTATATCCGACCTCAACCTCTACTACGACTTCATTTTGTCGCACATCAAGAGCAACAAGCGAATGATATACCCGTTGTTCCAGGCGTTGAAAAAGGTGGGAACAATATACTTGATTGGTGGTGAGGACTCCAAGAGCATAGGTCAGTTGGTGAGCGACTTGTCGAAATTCAACGGGATTTTCAGCCAGGAGGAGATCTATGAGTTTGTGCAGCGGCGTCTGGACTGGAACGTGGTGAAGAAGGACGTGGAGAAGGTCATGTACGGCTTGAGTCTTGGCGATTGTGTGATCACGTGAACAGGAAACATTACGTTTAAAATGGAGACAAAAAAGAGAGGATGATTAGAGATAGAATAAGAGATTAAGTTAGAAATCAGAATGAAATAAGTCATAGGAATTCAAATCCTGTAGATACATACGTAAAATTAAATCAGTAGACGTAGAGAATAGACTTGGCAATATCTACATTAAGAAATCGTATAAATAGAAACGTAGAGAAGTTGTGGACTTTGTACCATTGGGGAAAAAATATTGGGAATTAGAAACTGTGAATGGGAATTGGAATTGTACTCCAATAACAAATTTAAAAATAGGAATTCTAATATTGATTGTGTAGTTCTGAAAATAGTGGTGAAAGTTGAGCTGAGAGGTTTGCGAATTAAGCTAATATCTGCAAAACTAAACAGTTAGTATTCTACAAATGGACACCAAAAATCCAAAAATCCGAAATAGCCTTTGAAAATTTTCAGAGCTTCTTTAAAACACCAGATATACTCAAAGATCTCAAAAATATCTAATCTCCAAAAACCATAGGATTTTCCACCTCTCAAATGGCCCCAGTAGATTCCCTGTACTGCATACACTGCGCAGAGGTATAGCGAGCATGCCTCTAGTAGACTAACACTGGCATCCCTTCACCGCATTGCACCTTCACTTTTATAGAACCATTGATGAACCGTATACGAGCTAGTCTGAAGCTAGCGGCGGGGATCCGAAAAAATGTCACGTTCAATCAAGAGTCCGAGTCGCGGGGCATTCTCTCTCGAGTCTCTCAAATAAGTGAAATCCTAAGCAACGAACACACTACGTACACGGAGAAAAGTCGCCAGTGCTATGAATACTACAAGAAGAGCCAACAAACACGGGAAAATCTGGAACCAGTCTCTAACGAAATCCCAACAAAGTCTCGCTTGAACCTTATTAAGGATGTGCTGCGGTACCGAGAAATCAATACCGACGTGATCAAACGGATCTGCTTTATCTTCACGAAAAGCAGCTCCATGAGGGCGTTTTTGCTCCAGGAAATAATGGACAATATCCGCCACAAAGACTTTGAGTCCATGATATCCGCGTACAAATTGATGGAAGAGTACCTCTTGTTGCTGGAGGAGGAGTCTGTGCAGGTCAGTTTGCTTTATAATTGGGTCAGCAGATTAAAGATAGAATATATCAACATGTTGAAAGAGAAGCAAGCAAAAGATTTGAAAATAGACCTGGTCAACTGGGCCTCTGTGGAATTAGGTTCTGTTGAGCTAGAAAGCACCCAGGAAGTCCTCCATATAGCATCCAACTTGCTTCTATCCATTTGCATTCACTCCGGAGAAAATTTACTTGCCGTGGCTCTAGCGGAGGAGTGCCAGAAAATCAGCCCGGCTTTCCGAGAAAACATCAAACCGGCAATTTTGGACGGAATCCTTATTTCCTTGAGCATATACGACCCTTTGTTGCACCACTATAAGTCATATGCCATCTTCAAGATGCTCCGGTTATTTCCACCAGAGTCTGTGCCGCTTGCAACCTACTTTAAGATGACCCTGAATATGAGCGTGGATGCAAAAAACCCGTTCTTTGTCAATATGTTGTTTGATCACGTGTCCAAAGACTCTAGGATCACCTTTCTTTCATGGCTAGAGCCTGTTCTTCTAGATCTTTACCTTCCGACCATCAAGAACTTGATTGCCATCAATCTACACCACGGTAACGTTTACCGGGCAGCCAATCTCTGGATGTATTTACAGAGTGAGCATGATATCCATGACCCGTTCTTAGAGCGCAATTCTGTGCTCTTGGAGGCCATTCTCCATGAACTACTCAGTAGCGATGTCCACAAAAGGGATAAAACGGTGGAGTCTCTTCTTCAGCATGTGGACTACGAAAAGCACCCGCATCTTCTTGACTTTGCGCTCAAGTTCTATGGAGAAAAACAGGGCCCAGAATTTGAGAACCTTGTCAAGCTCCTCAAGCCACCGCTAGGCCGGAGCACACTCTCGGCGCTTTTCTCTGCCCTTTTAGCACAAAATAAGGAGAAAGCTGCCGAGAGAATTATGCAGACGATATTCCGGACACAGCGAGGCCTCAACGCCTCAGATTTCGAGGTCATTGTCAAGAAACTTTTATCTCAGAACAAGGTGACCGATTGCATGGACATGTTTCGGGATGCAAGCTTCTTGGTGGCCAGCAGAGGTGCAATGCATATATTGACGTATCTTTTAAGGCAAAAGCGAAAAGTGGCAGACAAAGAGAGGCGGACAGACGAAAGTAAAGGTGCAAAGAATTTGGAGAAAGGCGAAAAGGAAGTGGGTGGGGACTTGGAGGAAAATTTCTCCAGGGTGTATGAAGAATACGTTGCTGAATTCATCACCAAAATGCAACTGGCCAGCGACTCATGGCCGCACTTCACCGTGACGCTTATCCGGTTCATCAGTCAAAATATCAACAACCGAATCAGCCGGCGCATCTACGAGCAGAGAGCCTTTGAGTTTCCCAAAGATGGCCCCTCCAGCTTGAATCTTGATTTGCTAAAGCTTCCTCTGCAACTCGAGCAGTTTGTGACCATAAATATGACTAACAGGGTCACCTGCTTGATGGCGATCATGAAGCAAGCCTTATTGGAAAAAGACCAGTCTGTGATTGCATGGTGTACAGAGGAGCTCAATCACTTGGGGGTGCCTGTCTCAGACATCAAGAAACACTTCGTGAATGTGTAAGTTCACCACACATCTATCATTGGTCATACAAGACAAATTCACTCATCACTCATCATTCATCACACATACATACACATATTGAACTCATTCACACACATATATAAACCGAGAAATAAACATTTCGCATACTAGCCATGAGTTGAAAATGACTGTTTCACCAAAGGGTCAGCTCTGGGGCAAGATGAGAGAACTACTCTAATCCAATCTAGTATACTTCTCAAGGTGAGGATGAATTGCATACGGTAATAGCTAGAAATAAAAGTGAAAAGGTCAATGAGATTTAGAGTAGGACCCTTTAAGCAATGCTGCCAATTTTCCATGATTAATTAGTACAATTCTCGTGCTCACCTTTCAGTAACACATTCTGTCTGGAGTCCCGGTTTTTCATTTTGAAAATATTGATTCTGTCGTCTTCTATTTTTGTTGAATTTGGGTTTATATGTACAGCTGCTTCATCCATATGAATTAATTTTGGTCTTTCATAGTCGTTTGATATACTTGCAGCGTATACAAAATACTTATAGTCGATCAACGCATCGATTTTAAGAAAATCTTCTACACTAGCTTCAAAGCTATGTTTCTACAATTGTTTTCATTATTTCATTATGTTTAAGTGTATTCAAAGGTTACTTTTACTCTATGTACAGGGACAAGCCTACTTCTTGCTTCTCTTCTTATCTAGGATCTTTCCTCCCTTCTGCACCTCGGTGACGTTGTCACCCATCAAATCCACAAAGTTGTCTGCCTTGTCCTCCTCGGACTCGAAGCCCGAGAAACGCTGCTTGAACTTGTTGACCTTTCCGGTGGCATTTGGATCGGCGTTGGAGAGGTCTGACCGCGTGGGGTTCCACAAGGAGCTGCTTCTCTGATCATTGATCATTCTGATTTCGTCCTTGGGGGCTTGGGATCTTCTCTTGATCACTGAGCCATCACTTAACTCGACCAAAGTCTCGAACTGGTGGAAAATGGCGGGTCTGGCCTTACCCATTTCGATTTTGCGCATGACTCTTCTGTTGGAGAGATGAACATCATTGGCAAAACTCACGGCTCTACTGGCGGCCCGGATGAACCGAAGCTGGCCGGTTTTGGTGGTTTGCTTTATGCTGGGGAACATGGTGAAGAATGGATGATTGATGAGTAGATTTTCAATGCGACCCATGTGTGCAGTCCATCAGAGTAGTCGTTCAAGACAAGGAGAGAAGAGGACATGAAGGGAAAATTAGAGGGATTTGGAGGTGAAATAGGAAATTGAAAGATAGTCAAAAAGTGAGAGTATATATTTTAGAAGGTCTTTGCCAAATTGAGCCATGGCGCTGGCCTTGTAATGGCCCAACTGGTGCACTAGTACGTCTATAAGCAGTACCAAAGATGCACCAACGATAATATCAGAAAGTATCGAACCAGATCAGAAAAAAAAGTCTCTTAAGTCTAAAAAATTACCAAGACTCTCAAATCAGATCAAATCAGTAACAAATAAATTCACATCTAGAAGTCGAAAAAAATTACCAAGAGGTTCCACGCTTCTTGGTCAGCCAAGTGAGGCGCGCACGTCCTACGATATATTTTTCTGACGGCACCGCACAGCATACTCCTCCAACATGTCGTTTGCAAACCAAGCCCCCACTATTGTGGTGTTGAAAGAAGGCACGGATGCGTCGCAGGGAAAAGGCCAGATACTTAACAATATCAACGCATGTCTCGCCATCCAAGAAACGTTGAAGCCCACGCTAGGCCCATTTGGCTCGGATATCTTGATCAAGTCGTCCAATGGTAAAACCACCATCTCCAACGATGGTGCCACAATTTTGAAATTGTTGGATATTGTTCACCCGGCCGCCAAGATGTTGGTGGACATATCACGGTCTCAGGATGCTGAGGTGGGTGATGGTACCACCTCGGTTACTGTGTTGGCAGGTGAGTTCCTTAAGGAGAGCAAAACGTTCATTGAGGATGGAATTTCGCCGCATTTGATCATTAAGGGCTTACGTAAGGCCTGTGACTTGGCTGTAGCCAAGATCAGGGATATCCAGGTGGAGATCCACAAGGATGACGAGACCAGCTTCCGTAACCTCTTGGAAAGATGTGCCACCACGGCCATGTCGTCGAAGTTGATTAGCAGAAACTCCGCTTTTTTTACAAAGATGGTTGTGGATGCAGTGATGTCGCTCGATGAAGACTTGGACGAGTCCATGATCGGAATCAAGAAGGTTCCTGGAGGTGCCATGGAAGACTCGTTATTTATTGACGGAGTGGCGTTCAAAAAGACATTTAGTTATGCCGGTTTTGAGCAGCAGCCCAAGCAGTTCAAGAACCCAAAGGTCTTGTGTTTGAACATCGAGTTGGAGTTGAAGGCCGAAAAAGACAATGCCGAAGTGCGCGTGGAACAAGTCAAGGACTACCAGGAAATCGTGGATGCCGAGTGGAAGATCATCTTCAATAAGTTGGACGCCATTAGCGAGTCTGGCGCCGACATCGTGCTCTCTAAGTTGCCCATTGGTGACTTGGCCACGCAATATTTTGCTGACAGAAACATTTTCTGCGCAGGCCGTGTGGCTAACGAAGACATGGAGCGTGTGATCAAGGCCGTGGGAGGTACAATTCAGTCGACCACCACCAAGATCGACGCCGAGTCCTTGGGCACGTGCGCCGAGTTTGAAGAAGTCCAGATCGGTGGTGACAGGTACAACTTGTTCCGGGGTTGTTCCGAGGCAAAGACATGCACTTTGATTCTACGTGGAGGAGCAGAGCAGGTGATTGCTGAAGTGGAGCGTTCATTGCATGATGCCATCATGATTGTCAAGAGAGCAGTCAAGCACAGCTCGGTTGTGGCCGGTGGAGGTGCCATCGAAATGGAGTTGTCCAAGTACTTGCGCGAGTACTCCAAGACCGTGGCCGGTAAGCAGCAGTTAATTATTGCATCATTTGCACGCGCATTGGAGGTGATTCCTAGACAGCTTTGTGAAAATGCAGGCTTGGATGGTATAGAATTGCTTAACGTGTTGAGGAGCTCGCACGCCAAGGGCGAAACCTGGTACGGAGTGGACTTCCAGAAGGAGTCGGTGGGTAACAACATGGAGAGCTTTATCTGGGAGCCATCTTTAGTCAAGGTGAATGCGCTTCTGTCGGCCACGGAGGCTGCTACTTTGTTGCTCTCTGTGGACGAGACCATCAAGAACCAGGATGACCAAGCAAACGGAGGACGCGGCCAGGGCGCGTTCTAATGTACTATAGAATAAATCCATGGAGTAGTAGATATGGAGTAGGAGTAATAGATGAATATTAATAGTATAAATAGAATCAGTGCAGTTGACGAAATAAAAGAGTGGCCTTTTTAAAGCGATTGAATGAAAAACCAAATTCAAGAAGAACTTTCTGTTAATTGATATCAAAGGGTGTATCATTATTACTCACCAGACCAGGCGAAAAAGCTATAGATGGTGCTTTGAAGAGTACTAATGATAATGACTATGAATAGAACTAAACACTGTAAACTAAACACTATTCATAAGTAATAGGAAGGAATAAACTTTTGAACAAGCTCATGAATAAGTCTTATGAACATGCCTAACGGTGCTTCTGGTGAATGCTCTAGGAATATAATTACAAGCGCACGACCATAGAATGAGGTATGCGGACCGTAATTCATATACAATACAACATAATAGTTACGTATTTTCAAAGAAATTACAAAAGTCGAATCAGTTCGTCTTCTGTTTCTACCACTTGAATTCTTGTATAATTCCATTTCCAAGTATACTTCATTCTCCTGTATAAAACTGACCTTCATATCATAATCTCTGTTAGTTTTGTGTGCAAGTACCCAATTAGTTGTGGTCGAAATAATTAAGGAAAATTTGAGTCTTGGAAATTGTTATCGAAATGGTAATCGTAAAAATGGAAATAAAGTGACTACTCATTGATATTCACTGTAGTGACTACTTGACTTGGGAAGACTAGTGTAAATATGCTCTGCTGAGACTTTTTTAAAGCTTCATTAAAGAAATTTCAAAAAATCTTCAAGTTATCTGCAAAAAGTCACTCCTGAAATAAAATAAAATAATCCTGATAGTTGGGCGTTACTAGATTGGTTGCAAACCTTGGAATGAACGCGAAACACCCGTCCACCAGGTGACCTCAGCACATAAAGGTTCAAGGCAAAGCACCTTTTTTGATGGTAGACTAATGGAAATGGTTTTTTTTTGGAGATTATGCAAATCGAGAAATTACAATGGCTAGTTTTGAGGAAGATATCCTGAAGTGTGCTCTTTTGGAGGTCCTGGATCTGGCTAATTCCAACCGCGGCCCCAATCTCCATTGACCGTATCTGGTCTGACACAGTACATTGATAATCTTGTTCAATGAACAAAATTTTGCTTAGCTAAGGATTGGAAATAACTATGTCACAAAATGCTTAACATCACACTACACTATTACTGGCCCATTACTCTATACTTACAGGACACTATAGTACACTCTACTTACAGTACACTATAGTACACTATAGTACACCATACTCTAGAACTAATTCTGTTCTACCACTCCAGGGAGTTAAAAATTATATAATAAATTATACTTTATATACCAGTAAACACTACTATACTTTTATGTGTCTACTGATATAATACTACTGCTGCTTTGAAGTACTGCAGATTATTTGACTAGACTAAATGTTCCGCAGCACTATACTCTATCACCAGTATTCCTACTCTAATGCTATTTTTAGTGTACATTGTCTATACTATTATACTACTGACCTACAATGTCTAATTATAATTTTCTATTTATAAACATTTAGATAGTAAATATGATACACATTTATCCATGTATCATTCCATCAAAAGTCCTCGAGACGTATAGTGGACACGCTCTAGAACTTCTAATCATTTGGGTCAAACCTATAATAATTCTGGAACCAATCCCCTTTTCAAGGGAGCTACATCTAAATTAAATGGTATAGTATGGTATGATAGAGTCGTATAGTGTGGCATAGAACAAGTTGGTTTTCTTAGCATGCATATACGCAATCATCCTAATCTGTATGGCCATAGATAACATTCGGGTGCCGCTAGAACTGCATGTCAGCAAGAACCCATTCATCTCGAAATAGCTTGCATGTCAAGGAGCTAGACAATGGGAAATTGGTAATTGTGGTTAGTCAGCATGGTAGAAGGTAGTAAGTAGTAAACGGTGATGGAGAGTAGAGTAGTAAATAGAATAGAGAATATGATACTAGAACAGGAATGGGGTGAGGGGTACGTCAAGCAACAAACTACCCCACCTGAGACTAGGCCAAATTGTTCTTTCCTGAAGATGATTCTGGTTGCAATGCCGAGTAAAATTTCGCACCCCTCGACCTTTTTTCTTGGAGGTAGGATGGCTGTCATGGAACAATCTGATTCTCGATGTAGTAATGTCAGTGAGGGTCAGTGTTTGATCCGAACCAATTGCTGGAGTTGTTAATCGTCAAATATCACATCGCCAAATCATCAGATCGTGGGATCATCGGGTCATCAATCAATCGGACCGTTAGTCATTAGATGTCTAGTTGCAACCTGAAAGAGCCCGGCCCTTCGTAAAGAATGCTCACACCGTCTAGACTCCAGCCTGCACATGTCACTCGCGAAATCACCAACAATGAGAGCCCGAGTAAGTGTGTTCCAAAAGTGACACTGACCAGTTCTCAAATAGGAAACATTCAGAAACTCATAGCAACCGTAAAGTAACTATGCGAGACTATAGCCCCGGTATTGAAGCTGTGACATGCCAAATGTGGCCAGGTCTCGAGAATCGCGCGTATGAAGAGATGCTGCATGGCGATTAAGTCTAGGTCAAATGGAGCGAAACAGACCATCTTTTGAGAGGCGCGCGTTATGAGCACTTGCGTTTCAAGAGGGTAAGCGCTGCTCGACATTGAGACGCGATTTGCATCTTCTCGCGCGAAGGTGCTAACTAAGACACGCCTGCAGCGGGCCGGCCATTATGTTCACGGATTAGCACGCGAAAAGGAAGCCACAGACATAGGAATATCCGAAGCTCAATCAATGGGCACGATGGGACCATGTAAAGGCAATTTACTGGAATGACTGCATTTACTGTTAGCATAGCCGATGAAAATATGACGTGACCCCCAAACTCTCATACTCTTTGCCGATTCGCGCACTGGATTTTGCGCAGTTGCGTTGCAACTGTACTGCGAAATTCGGTTTCAATGCGTGGCTTACTCCCGTTTGGAGCACCCTCCGCTGTAATCGAGGCATCTGGGTACGCATAGCGAAACCCAAATGCTGGAAGCCTCCAAATGGTGAGCATATGGGGAATTTGGTATTTTACAAAGCCACCGCCTTTGAAATCTTCCGATTTCGAAATCATACAACCTTTGAACCGCCCCAAGATTCTCGGTGGATTATTTTCTCACTCTGCTGATTGTCACTATTATTTCCCTACCCTACCTTAGCAATAGCACGCGATTACGGGGGAACAATCCAGGAGCTTTGCGAGATCTTCACGCATCGTCTCGCGCTTGTGTGCACGCGCAGGCCCTCCTGCGCTCCTGGAGCTCGATATTTCTTTTCGCGACGCGGCTGGGGGGCCGTCTTTATAAAACAGGCTTCAAACTCTCAGGTTTCAGGGCCTTTTTTTTTGCAAACCCTTTTCGTTTCCAAACTTTTTTCCTCTTCTGTACTGGTTTTTTTTCTTGTCTCGGTCCACTCCGCTGTACATCCATTCTTTTGTTTCGCCCACCCTCCCGTCATATCCCATTGTTTTGCATAGGCTGGCTGTCCCTTTATTGATTTGGCCAGACTTTTCCTTTTGATGCCCGAAAACTAGATCACTTTTTCTTGAAGTCCCAGTCGTGCTCTCTTTTTTTTGAGCGAATCCGCATCTTTTATATATTCTTGCCATCAACGGGTTTCCACATACGAGTCTTATTTGACTGCCTCGCAAATTCGGTTGCAATCCCACCCGCCCTCGTGACGCCCCTTCCCCTCCACAATTGATTTCTTATACCCCTAGCGCTTTTAAAGCCATACTCATTGTCATCTGCTTCCATGTCTAGACTATTCGGTCCACCTCATCCAAAGCCCAGAGCTTACCCTTACGTGTTGGAGGTTCTTGAAACTCAGGCCAACCAGAAGCTCACTTCGGAATACACCCAGGACATTAAGCAATGGCTCTCCGTGTTGGAGTCGCAGCTGTTGGTCAACCCCCAAATGATTGATATTCAGCCCGAGGTTCAGTGGTACATGCGTCCATACTTGCTTGACTTTTTGATTGAGCTCCACTCCCTGTTCCGCTTACAACCATCCACATTGTTCCTCTGTGTGAATATCATTGACCGCTACTGTGCCAAGAGAATAGTTTTTAAGCGTCACTACCAATTGGTGGGATGCACAGCGCTTTGGATAGCAGGCAAGTACGAAGATAAGAAGCTGCGTGTGCCCACGCTCCGTGAGTTGGCCATTATGTGTCGCCATGCTTACGACGAGGAAATGTTCGTGCAGATGGAAATGCACATTCTCTCGACATTGGAGTGGCTGTTGAGTCACCCACTGCTTGAGGAATGTCTCCAATTGGCCATCGTTGAGGCTGGCGTCTCCTCTGACATCACGCCTTGTAAATACAACCGCTCCAATGATATGCACACGAACTCCGTGTCTCTGCGAGTATCCGCCGTGACGGCCGTTGGCCGGTTTTTTTGTGAGCTTTCGCTCTACAATCGGTTCTTTTTGAACATGCCGGCCTCGTTGGTGGCCATTGCCAGCAACCTTATTGCATGCCTGATGTTGCACGTGCCCACCGCAGCAAGCCACATCAAGAACTTGCTTGATAATATCCCTTTGCAAGAGGAGATGAAGAAGAAACACCTGCAGGCAGGTGACGATGAGAACACTGCTCCCAACGTTTACGGTGCGTTTCTCCTGGGTTGTGACGACCACGTCATGAACCTTTTGAGGAGAATCGTTATTGTGTTGCTTCTTCAGACTAGCGATCTTTCCGAGGTGGTGCAGAGAAAATTTGAAAGTTTGGGTGTGACTCCAGTGATCCACAACTTCTCTCACAAACACGCTCACATTATGCAAACCATAGTGGACCACGGTGCGTCGATCATTTCCGATGACATGTTGATTGATATCCCCGAGAACTTGAGACGGGCAGCCGATATCGTCATTCAGATCCACCACGAAGAGCAGCAGTTTGCTCCTCCGCCCATCAGACCCAACGTGTTTCCTGCTACCCCACCACTGGCCACGTCGCAGTCGTCCATCTTCTCCTACATGGGCTCGTCTAACTACACGACGCCAATCCTACATTCGGAGGGCCTGACGTTTGCGGGCTACTCGCCTGTTCCCGACGACGAGTCCAACTGGGTGCTGCCCATATCATCAAAATTGCGAGTTTGAACAGGTGTGGAATTTTTCTCATGTTGAAATTGCGAGATTAATCTTTACAGTTAATTCGAGAAGCGATTATCAACAACATGGTGGTTTCTTATAGCCATGTGAAACTTGATGTCAGCGGTGTACTTGACATAATACCAGTCCAAAGCATTTGGAATTCCAATGCAGGAAAAAAGCATAATCTTCGCGAGTGAAGATCCGAAGAAGTGCTCCATTAATCATATAACTAAGCATAACAAAGCATAACGAAAAATCCATACATTAGTAAAGCATACTTTAATGGTATGACACTGCATATAGAACCGGCCAAACACTGCAAAACCCACCACTAAACACCCACCATGCTTTTCGATGAATACCCCAAAAACCTTAACTAGTAAAATTAAGGCGAGTAGTACCATTTGACCAATCGTTTGACCAATCGTAGGAATATTCCCCATAAGATTTGGTGAAGTTCCAGGGTATGTTATGATCTTGCATATAATCTTAGAAAATGCCCCGCATCTGCAGGACCCAGCAGACGAAAGAGAGACGCAAACACGCTCACGTGACGAGACTACGGTAACAAAAAAACATCATATCAAACTTCTGTCCTCGTATAAATACACCACCCCGGACGGGTTTTCCCCTACCATAGAACTTTCTAGCGATCCATAGTCTTGTATACCAAAACCAGTTTTTGAGTTGACCAGTTATTAATACTACATTCCCAGTCCAAACAATCATCATTCCCATCTTGATATCAACATCTTGATCCTAACTATTGATCCGTATAGTGATCCCTTTTTTTGATCCGTATATTTTGATCCCTCCTGACACACTACAGCATGTCGGAAGAAGACACCAAAAATTGGGTGTGGGTACCCGATAAAGATGAGGTGTTTTGCAAAGCCACGGTGAGCAGCCAGGACGGCACCAAGGTCCGAGTTCTTGTGCACAAAAAAGGGCAAAAAACCGAACTTGAGCTCGATTCCAAGGCAGTGGAGAGCTGTAACCCTGCCAAGTTCGACCGGTGTGATGATATGGCCGAACTTACTCATTTAAACGAACCTTCTGTCATCCATAATCTCTATTTGCGCTACTTGGACGACAGCATCTATACGTATTCCGGGTTGTTTTTAGTGGCCATCAACCCTTACAAAAAGTTGGACATTTACGGCGATAAACAGCTCCAAAAGTTCCATTCTGCTTCTTCCGAAGGACGGATGCCTCCCCATATCTTCAGCATTGCCGAAAACTCGTACCGCAACATGAAAGCCAACGGCAAAAACCAGTCGATCTTGGTGACTGGTGAGAGTGGAGCAGGAAAGACGGAAAACACAAAAAAGGTGATCCAGTACTTGTCTCTGATTTCCACGGAGGACACCAGCGTGCAGGCCATGGACAATATCCACGATAAGATCTTGAAGGCCAACCCCATTTTGGAAAGTTTCGGAAACGCCAAGACCATCAAAAATAATAACTCGTCCCGATTTGGCAAGTTCATCAAGATCTTCTTCGATCATTATGGCCTTATCTCCGGAGCAACCATCGACTACTATTTGCTCGAAAAATCCCGTGTTCTGCACCAGCAGCCCAAGGAGCGCAACTACCACATCTTCTACCAGTTGCTCAAAGGTGAAACAGATGCAAACCTTCGGAAGTTGTACCATTTAGAAAGCTCCTCGGACGCGTACAAGTACCTTAATGGGTCTACGCCTGATATTGCCAATGTGGACGATGCCAAGGAGCTTGAGTTACTCAAAGAGTCATTCAAAATCATGGGTTTCTCCGAAGTTGAAGTGCAGCTGGTGTTCCTGGGTATTGCCGTGGTGTTATTACTAGGGAACCTAGAATTCACATCCTGGAAAGCCGACCAGGCCAGCTTTAAAAAGGATGGCAAACTCGAAACCATTGCCCAAATGCTAGGCGTGGATGATGAGAAGTTATCCAAAAACCTCCTAAAACCCAAGGTCAAGGCCGGCAGGGAGTTTGTGGAGAGACTGCAGAGTGCACGTGAGGTCAAGGCCACCATCGACGCCATCTCCAAGTACTTGTACGAGAAGTTGTTCCAGTTCATCATCAATCGAATCAACAAGAGTCTTGTGGGTTTAAGTCATAGTGCAGACCAGTCGTTTATCGGCGTGTTGGATATTGCAGGGTTTGAGATCTTCGAAAGCAACTCCTTCGAGCAGCTCTGCATCAACTATACCAACGAGAAGTTGCAGCAATTCTTCAACCACCACTCGTTCATTCTTGAGCAGAGTGAGTACATCCGGGAAGACATCCAGTGGAACTTTATTGATTTCGGCTTGGATTTGCAGCCGACGATTGACTTGATCGAGGCCAGAAAACCCATGGGAGTTTTTGAACACCTCAACGAGCAGTGTATCATGCCGAAATCATCGGACCGGTCATTTGTGGAAAAATTGATCGAGGATTTTGGGAAGGAAAAGCATAAGCAGTTCAAGCCCAACAAGTTGAGAAGTGGCTTTATCATCAACCATTATGCTGGGCCCGTGGAATATAACACCACGGATTGGCTCTCCAAAAATAAGGACCCTGTGAGTGAACAGATCCTTAGCTTATTCCCAGGCTCGTCCAATGCCTTTATCCGCGGTCTTGTTAGCGATGAAAACAGCTCCACCAATAGCAAGTTGAAGATGGTTACGCAGAAGCATAAGGAGCAGTTATCGGTGCTAATGAAACAGTTGTCCAGTACTGAGCCGCACTTTGTGCGGTGTATTCTTCCCAACTTGGACAAAATCCCCAATAACATAGACAAAGACCTTGTGCTTAACCAGCTCCGGTGTAATGGTGTTCTTGAGGGTATCAGAATTACCAGAGCTGGGTACCCCAACAAAATGACCTTTGATGACTTCTATCAACGGTACTCGATTCTCGACTTGGAGGACGTTTTTTCCCGAAACAACAAGTCCAATTGTGAGATCATTCTCAGACACATCAAATTGGACGCGGCGCTTTTCAGAGTGGGAATCACCAAGATATTCTTTAAAAGTGGGATCTTGGGTACTATGGAGGAGAAACGTGATGCTGCAGTCAAGGTGGTGATCACCAAGTTGCAATCTGTGTTACGTGGAAGAAGCTCAAGAATCAACACAAGCAAAGAAATCCTCAAGGTGAAGTCCTCACTCGTTATTGCCAAGAACATGCAAAAACTTGACCAAATGGTGACGCAAAAAGACTCTCCATGGCTCAATCTCTTCATCCACTTGAAGCCCTTGCTTGAAGACTCAGTGAAGGTGTTGGACTCCAAGGAAATGAACGAGAGCTTAAAGCAGATCAACCTCAAATTAAAAGAGGCCGAAAACGGCAAGGTTGCTTTGGAATCCGAGAACAATTCCTTGAAGGAGCGTTTGGTGGTGTTGGAAGACGAGATCATGAAACATTCTTCAACCATGGCAGAAAATACCGAAGCCTTACGTACCTTGAAACGTGACGAGGCCTCCAAAGCTGCCAAATTGGAGCTGACACTTCTTCAGTTGAAGCAAGTGCGCGAGGTCAGTGATTCTCTATCCAAAGACAAGTCCGAGATGCTTGTGAAGTTGCATGAGAGCGAGAAAAGTTTGGAGAATGATCGCGAAAGAATCGCCCAATTGCAGAAGGAGATCAACGCCAAGGCCTTGGATTCCCAAAAGTTGTCAGAGGAAGCCCGCAAGGCCAAGGAGCTTGTGCAACAGTTGGCAGCGACCAAGGCTCTTCTCGAGAAGAAAGAGACCGAGGTATCAGCACTCAGTGCCAAGTCTTCCTCCAGTGCCCGGGAAATGGAAAAGTCTTTAGCAGCCTCGAGCAAGTTAGAACAGGAAATCTCCACGTACACGGCCAAAATTGCCGAGTTGAAGAGGGAATTGTCCAAAAAAGACCAAAAACTCGTGGATTTCGACCAAAAGATGGCCTCGAATAACGACTCCATCCGCAGCTTAGAGAGCAAGATCCAGGAGGTTTCGGCGCAGTTGGAAGCCAAGTCCAAGTTGCACGATTCCTCGGAAAGCAGCATCAAAGAGCTCAATAAAAAGATCGAGCAAACGGACTCATTGGCCCAGAAACTCCAGGAAGAGGGAGACAGAAACGCCTCTCTTCTTGCAGAAATCACGCAGTTGAAGGAGAAACACAAGGCGGAATTCGAACAGCATAAGTCCACATCGCAAGAGTTGGAGAGGTTGAAGATCGAATCTGCTGATCTCTTACGTACCAAGGCAGACTACTCGGACAAAATTGTGGCCTTGAAGGAGGAGATTATGAGTCTCCTGACCAAATTGCAGGACAAGGAAAACCTCCCTCCTCAATATGACCCCAGTCTCATGAACGACTACGTGTCCATCAAGAACAAGCTCAGTGAACAAACAGCCACTTTGCGCAATGAGAAGTTCGAGAACCAGAAACTCTCGGAAGAAGTCAATATGCTCCGGTCCAAGGTGGATGCCAGTTTCCAGAGCCCCTCCAAGAGATCCGAGGCCCGCAGGTCTTTGGCCGGCGGAGAGGACTTGAGAGTCAGCCAGATGAACGATTCCAGGCATCAGGAAGACTTGAAGAAGTTACAGATCAAATTGAAGTTGGAGGAGGCCAATGCCACTCGGGCGGAAAACTACGCTATCGAGCTCCAGAAAAAACTCAACCAGATCCGGGCCACCAGAGGTATCGATAGTTTTTCAGACTACGAGGTGCTCTTCAAGAAATCCGAAAAGAGGGTGCACGATCTCGAATCCAAGATAGGCAACTTGATGAGCGGCGGCGACGCAAACTTGAGCACCCGAAGCCTTTCACGGAGCAGCAGCTACAACGCTGTTAACCTCAACGGGTCTACGGACTTTGCCAAGATCTACAGCGATATCAACCACACGCTCAAGTCCACACGCGAGGAGTTGAACAAGTCTAAGAGCGAGATTCTCCGCTTGAAGTCGTTATTACGCCAGAGTGAGGAAGAATTGTACAACATCAAGCGGGAAAAAATGAAATCTAGTGTCAAGGATTACGAGGATCAGTTGGCACGGCTCAAGGTCGACAACTCCATGTTGAACAAGCGTCTCGTGGAGCTGGACAAGGAATTGTCCAAATTCAGGCAGAGGAGCGACCAGTACTTTGAGAAACTTGAACTTGCCGAGTCTGCAGTGACCATCAGCAAAAGACACGAGCAGCGTGCCATCCTGGAAAGAGAAGACATGAACAATGAGTTGAAGTTGATTAAGGAGGAGGTACGGGCCAGCCAGATGATCATCAAGGAGTTGCGTGGAAAAGTGGATGAAGGCGAGTTACAGTTGAAGGAGAAGCTCAAGATGGAGAAGGCCTTGGAGGAGAAGATCGACAAGTACGAGAAGAAGATCCGGTACTTGGAAGACAACTACGGCGACAAGAAAAAGAACTTGGAGGCGTACAAGGAGGATATCCTGAACCTCAACGCGGAGATGAAGTTCAAGCGTGAGAAGGAGGTGGAGTTAATCAGAGAAAACAAGCGTTTGACCATCGAAAACAAAGAGTTGGCCCGCATCAAGGTGGAGGTGATGGAGGAGAACGAAAAGGTCACAAGCGAAAACGAAACCTATCTGCGGGAAAACGAGGAGTACAAGAATGAGGTGCTGGTGCTTAGCGCAGAAAAGAGCGCTTTGGAGCGCAAGTTGGCCAAGAACGCCAATACCATCCAATCGTTGCGGGATTTAATCGAGGAGAGCGGCCGCAACTTGGAGAAGATGAGCGCCAAGAACAGGGAGTTGGAAACGGCGCAGGAGAAATTGACTGCCGAGCTTACGGATTTAAAGGATAGTTTCGCCAATGTTTCAGAAAGGTGTCTGATTCTCAAGGAGCACAACAACAACCTCGAAAAAGAAAAGGAGGAGTTGAAGAGCGAAGTGAGAGAAGTACATGAAAACTGGGAAACCGCCGACCAAAGGTTCAAGGAAGCTCGCACAGAAAACCTTGTGATTGTGCAAGAAAACGAGCGCATGAAGACCATCAACGGCGAGTTGAGCAAGCGCATGGAACACCTTGAAACCAAGCTCTACTCCAATGAGCAGTTGAAGTACTTGGAGGAGAACGTGTCGCGGTTGGGCGAGGAAATCGACACGTTGAAGAGCGATGTTTCCGACGGAGCCCTCCGCGAAGAGAAGTTGAAGAAGCAGTTGATGAGCATGGAGTTCGAGAATGAGAGCAAGACCAGCCAGTTGAAGAAGTACAACGACGAGAACTTCAACTACCAGAACATGGTCAGCCAGTACAAGAGCAAGATGGAGTTCTTGTACCAGGACAGCAACGAGAAGGACTTGAAGATCAAGAGCCAGGAGCGGGAACTCAGCCAATTGAGAGAGCAGGTTCTTCTTCTCAAGCGATAGTCATCCACAGGTGCTCTTCACGTCTTTGCTTCACTATCTTCACTGTCTTTGCTTCTTCACTATCTTCGGCATATCCCATTGAACAATAATGTGAGTATATAGTCGCACTGAATACATAATGTATTATTGAACGGACATCAACGTTAGCACAATTAGTAAGGTAGCACAGTATAGTAAAGTAGCACAGTATAGTAAGACATCACAATGATAGTTTCTAAAATACTACCGTAATGGAATTAAAGTAGTAGCTGGCAGTCAAAAAAAGTCAGTTGGACAGTAAGGCAGTATATAGTATTACATTATTACAGTAGTCCGTAGTCCGTAGTCAGGAATAGAATAATACAGTGATGTAGTGGTAGAGTACAGTCATAGAGTAGGACATAGTTACATTAAATTGATGTAAAATAGTAAAATAAAATAGCTATATAAATGATAAATAAACTATAGTATACTACTACATTACTTTACTATTAATAGTCCTACAGTCACGGTGACTTCATCGCAGTAAAGTATAGTAGACCAGGTTCATAGAGTGTAGAGTAATACAGTCAGTATCCTGTTTAGTGATTTTTTTATCCCGAAACCTCACCTGTACATGCCACCGAAACGACCAAAAGAAACAGGTACCGAAAAATTGCCTAATTCAGCTTTTTTTAGTAGTGAAATAGTGGAGTTAAAGAGTGTGGAGTAGTATGCAGGGAGAAGTGTGGAGTTAAAGAGTAAAGAGTAGTATGCAGGAGATAAGTGCGGAGTTAAAGAGTATAGAGTAGTATGCAGGAGAGAAGATTGAGGTAGTAGTGTAGTAGAGTAGTTTCTATTAGCATAGTACTGTAGTTTATAGATGTTTAGAAATTAAACCTTACTCAAGTGGAAGAGTAAGCCCAGAGTGTATATGCAGTACATAATAATAATAATATGCCCAGAAATAAAATAGAGCTTCAACAGCCGTATTGGGATATTGATACATGCACGACCCACAATAATACAGTCACGTATAATGTAAGGTACAGTAATACAGCTTTGGTGTAAAGAATAGTAGGATGGGCCGAACAAAGTCTTGTATGCAGTCTTACATAAGCGTATTCTATTACCAAGCATAATATACTGACCAAGCACAGAAAAGTACCGAAAAAAAAAAAGAAAAAAAAGTTTCAGTCATGTTGATATACTCGGGTTCTGTTAACTTGTGTCTCGAGGGTGAATTCAATTTTTTATGGAGTTTATAGTAATGTTTAGTAGCTCAAATCACTCTTAAAATTGAGTTTACCAACCCAATTTCGAACGAATCCGAAAATTTAGATGACTTTAAGTTTATTTTTTTTCAAATTTCTTAAGAAATAACACTCCATTTAATCTACAGCTTCCGAAGCCAAAAAGAAAGTAATAAGCTAAGAAGAAACAAAAAAGTGGTTATATACAGGAAAGAATTTAAGATTCTACCAACCCCAATTATACGTACATGTGATCAACCGGCACCCAAAGCAATTGACCAATGAACTGTTCTGTTTCATCAGCAAAAAAATTCCTGTATAAATACAGAATTGGCTAACTGCACACCCTTAAGAAGAAGAGTACACGTCTACTAGTAGCATACACAGCAGGTAGAGGGTCTACAGAGGGTCTAAAAAGCGTATCTAGAGGGTATGTAGAGGTGTACGGAGGTGCAAGGAGGTGTAAAGAATTTTTGTAAATGGAATGTCAAATGGCATGACAAATAGTAGGAGCTATGGAAGGGACTATGGAAGGTATTAGAGTAGTGTGCGTTGTTATTGAGAGTTTTACTTAATATGCCGACCTGCACAGAAAATAAGGCAAGACATCCTCGGACGACATCTTTCCCAATTCACCACGAGCAGAGAACTAAACCCAAAGGGCCATAATAGCGAAGAACTAATTTATGCTGGTTGGGATACATGCAGGATGCACCAAAGAATTTGCAATAAAAAGAATGGCGAAGGGGTCGTGCCGCGCCCACAAAACGTGGTTTAGACCTTATCATTTCCGTATTATGCGCGGCCTGGTTTTGCACCCACGTGGACCAATTTCGCACTTGAAGTAAGTGGTCACACTACTTTATTGCAGTCTCTTGGCACTGTCAACAATGACACAATTCGCTTGGCGATGGGGCTGACACAATGTTCCGTTTTACCTGCAGCACCAGAAACTATCCTGAAACGAAGCAGGATATTTTTGAAACCTAATGTGGCCTGGTGTCCGATTATCCTCGGGACTTTCTGCTACACACCCATACACCAGACCCGTGGTGTAATTTCCCCAGCGCCGCGCCCATGTGGCCCCATGTGCGGTGTACGGGCCTGCACCGGTATTGGTATTCTCGTTAGTGTACATTAACTCCGTCTCGCACCTCGAGGGCATGCATGAGAGACACCTCAAGTCCGCCAATCAGAAAGCGCAATATCACGTTACCCCCTCTTGGGCGTCTTCCCGGCCATCAATGGGAGTGAGTAAAACTCGGAAATAAATTGCGCCTGCATGCAGACTAATTGGATGCGCGCATCCACGCCGCGTGCATGCGATACGATGCAGCCAGCGGCGCGTGCAGCTAATTAATAAATGGGCGTAGAAATTAATCGCAACAATTTCCCAAACCCTATAAAACCCACGCTCCCCCCCAACCATAATGTTTTCAAAGGATAGATCATGTCAGAAATCGAACATTCCCATGCAGTGAGCTCCGCCGGCGGCAAGACTGCCTTCAAAGACTACCTTGGCAAATTCGCCCATATTGAGGACCCCTTGGAGCGTCGGAGATTGGCCTTGGAGGAAATCGATAATGAGGGCTTTGGCTGGACCCAGGCCAAGATGATTTTGATTGCTGGTGTGGGTTTCATGACCGACTCCTACGATATTTTCGCCATCAACTTGGGCTCTGCCATGTTGGCGCATGCCTTCTGGGGTGGTTCCATCCCTGACTCTACACAGACCTTGATCAAGGTGTCCACATCCGTGGGTACGGTGATTGGCCAGGTTGGTTTTGGTTTCATGGCCGACATTGTGGGCCGTAAGAAGATCTACGGATTGGAATTGATTATCATGATTGTTGCTACTATTCTCCAATGTACTTTGGGAGAGTCGCCTGCCATCAACTTCACTGCTATTTTCTGTACCTTGAGAATTGTCATGGGTATTGGTATTGGAGGTGACTACCCCTTGTCATCTATTATTTCTTCCGAATTCTCCACTACCAAGTGGAGAGGTGCTATCATGGCCGCAGTGTTCTCTAACCAGGGTTTGGGCCAGTTGTTTGCCGGAATCGTGGCTCTTGTGGTTGTTTCTGCTTATAAGTCCGACTTGGAGGGAGCAAACTCTTCTAAGGAGTGTGTGGGCGACTGTATCAAGGCCTGTGACCAGATGTGGAGAATCTTGGTGGGTTTTGGATGTGTTCCAGGCTCTATTGCTCTTTACTACCGTTTGACCATTGCTGAGTCCCCACGTTACTCCTTGGACATTGAAGAACACGCCGTTTTGGAGAAACAGGCCGATGCTGAGGCTGCCATTGATGTTCATGCTGAAGATATCGCCCCTCCAAAGGCTTCTTTCAAGGACTTCTGCAGCCACTTTGGCCAATGGAAATACGGTAAGATATTGATTGGTACTGCTGGCTCGTGGTTCTTCTTGGATGTGGCCTACTACGGATTGGGTTTGAACTCCGCTGTGATCTTGCAAACCATCGGTTACGCCTCGTCCAAAAACGTCTACAAGTCCTTGCACAACACCGCAGTGGGTAACTTGATTCTTATCTGTGCAGGTTCGTTGCCAGGATACTGGGTCACCGCTCTTACCATTGATACTGTGGGCAGAAAGCCTATCCAGATGGGAGGCTTCATTATCCTTACGATTCTTTTTGTCATTTTGGGTTTCGCCTACCACAAGATCTCGGACCACGGCAAGTTGGCCTTATACGTGTTGGCCCAATTCTTCCAGAACTTCGGCCCCAACACCACCACATTTATTATTCCTGGCGAAATCTTCCCTACTAGATACAGATCCACGGCGCATGGTTTATCTGCAGCCCTCGGAAAGGTGGGAGCCATTGTGGCCCAAACTTGCATTGGTACGTTGATCAACCACGGCTGCAAAACAAAGAACTCATGTTTCTTGCCGCACGTGATGGAGATCTTCGCTCTCTTCATGTTGTTGGGAATCTTCACGACGTTGTTGATTCCTGAGACCAAGAGAATGACCTTGGAGGAGATTTGCGAGAAGTACCACGGCGAGATTGACGCCACCAAACTCGGCGCCGACCGCTACCAGACTCACCAGGAGGAGTCGTTTGAGTCGGAGTTGAAACACTAGAATAATCGGTTTTAATAGAATAAGTGTCATCCAATATGTAACTGTACAATCTCCATTAGACTGGTCTCAGGTTTTAAATAAGAATAGATAAATCTGGCCCTCGATTTCATCCCAATCCATAAAACCCAGACTTAAGTATTAATAATTCATGTACTCAGAACTCGACTGGATTTTTGAAAATAGTACTTAGGAAGACCAGCACTTCGGAAGACCAGCACTTAGACTAGTACTTCAGTTTGGCAGTGCCTGCATTTAGACCGGACTTAAGGAGTTAAAACCAGAATTTCGCTTTTTTAAAAATCCAAAGAGACCGAACAGGAAATTGTCTCCATAAATGAGACAAAGGTTCGTCCATTCCATTGGCTCATCATCCATAGACACTTGTAAAGTACTCATGCAGCATTTCGCACACTTATCCTGATGTGTTTAAAGTAGACATAATTTCCACTTTTCTAAATTGAAGGATTTCTGCTTCAATTATAGGCTTCTCTGCAGGATTGTATAGTATATGAATTTTAGTTAGTACTTGGCAGCTTGAGCTGTATACAAGACACCAGCCCCAAGCACTTAAGACTAGTACTTTGGTACACACTAGCCTTTAATTCACTGGTGGTTTTATGACTAGTCTTTTTTTTTTTTTTTTTTTTTTTTTTTTTTTTTGATTGATTTAGCTGTGTAAGTACCTGAATGTTAACTGCTGGTCTGTATGCATTCTATTTCCTAAAAGATTGGTGTTTATCTTCTTTGCATGCTTAGTTGGAGTGCGAGGCCAGTCTTATATAATATTCCTTGGGATTTACGAATGCATAAAATGCATGGAACACCCTTGCGTCGTAAGGAGATTCTTTTGGTCGTAATAACAAGCTGGCGATACTTCCTTGGCCCAATTTACCTCTGGTCCCACGTGTCCGTGCTCTGCCTGCATATCATGCACCGTGAGTAGTTTCAAATTATCTCCTTGAAACGGCTACATCTCAGAGAATAAACTGTAGAAGGAGTTTTAGAAAAATAGAAAATCTGGTCCTGTTTTGGGTAACAAAATCACCGCCTGCTTAAGTATTCTGATCGATTTTTATCTGATCACGTGACTTACTTTCTGAAGCTACATCCTTGCCCCTACTCTGCTAGTGTAAACTAAGATATGCTCTCTTCTGAACTTCGTATAGTAATTTTTGGCAGGATTAAACGATCAGTAAGTCGATTTCATTCTGGAAAAATTAGTCACGTGACATTCACGCTAAGCGTACCTGTTTCTTAATGCCTATACTCCCGAATAAAGGTCCCAAAAACTGGAAATTACCAAAAAATTGCGTTATATTTTGATGGGTTCAACAGGCACAAGTAAATTGGCTGAAACTGGATATGTGCCCCGGAACCGTTTATCCGGGCCATGGAATTGATGTGAATCACGTGTCATATTTGTAATGTAAACCTACCTATACAGGACCACAAATGCAATCAAACTCAAATTGACTTACATTAATACTCATTAATTTCAAAAGTTTCCAAATTGTATTTTTGTGGAAGCTTGAAATACCTGTAATAGACAGGAACTGCATATAGGACCACCAAGTTTTATGTCCACCCACCAATTGCCACAACTTTAATGACCTTCATTAAAGTAATTCTTAAATGTTCTAAATTTTCTCCTTACTTCGATTATGAATTTCACTGGATCAAATAAATTTATTTGTTTCTTGAAAGAACTCCATACTATGGTTTTGGTATTAAATAACTTGGACTAATTGAATGACGCCAAATCATTATATGTATAATTTTAATGACCTAGAAAGAACATTTTGCTCTTATTCCTTACTTTTAAATAAAGTGGGCTTTTGTTTTGGTGAATCTTTTCTATTCTACGAAATACGATAGGTTAACACTTTTTTATTGTCTTAATTGGGTAATTAGGATCAAGTAAATTGAGAAAAAACAGTTATTGAAAAATCTGGTTTTGACAGAAGTTGGTGGACTTTGGAGCGTGGGATACACCTTGGAATGATCGTATGACCGGGTTACTGAGAAGTAAGAGGCCAGAATGCAAATCTCCCGCTAAAATTATTCAAATCTCTCCAAAGTTCCCCCTCTCTTTTTAACTCTTTATAACAAACTCTACTCGTGAAATTCCAAAATTTCTCGGGAAAATGTGTGAAATGTTGGTACTTGTTATGCTGAGGTTCCCTGGTGTACGGGTGTAGACTCCACTTCCGACGGTCCTCTCATGCCTCTTCGAGCGATAGTGAAAGAAGAGACGTACATTTTTTGGAATAATAATTTAGAGTAATTGCTATAATAAAATTTGGGGTGCCGTATACAGTTCCATCACTTATTCCGTCCCCAATTCTCTACCACCTCCTGCACAGAATCGAGCACGTTATCGAACACGCCCACCGAGGGCCTGTACTTTGTAGTTTCCCAGTCGGTATCCCGGTAAACTCCTGTACGTAAGAGAATGGACTCCCAACCGTTGGCAATGGCGCCATGGATATCGGATTCGGGATTGTCTCCGACCATGTAAATTTTCCGGAACGGGGAGTTCTCCGGGGTGATACCTACAGGTGGCCGGAACCCATGGGGCTCGTGCCCGTGCATGATCTTGTTCCACTCTATAAGCACCCAGTGGGCGTAGTCATGCAGGATGCGGAACGGCTTGCCCAATATGGTCAGTTGTAATGATTCCCCTGCAGAAAGTGCATTAGTTTTTGCATACAACGTTTCGATCATGAGCCGCACGGCACCCTGACCAAACCGAGGCAAGGAGTAGTTATTGGCCCAGAGATAATCGTCGTTGCTGAAAATAAGAGGGACTGCAGGCGTGGCACTGTGTGCAGGACGCCGAGTCCCCACGATACCATTTTCCAGGTTAAGCACATCGCTAATGACCTGGATATCGGTGCCCAAGTCACGTGGGTCGTTAAAGACAAGGACTGCATCTAGAGGCTGGCTTAAGTCGACGTCACGGCCGAATTGGGCCATTTCGGCAGTCGTATAGCGGTGGTGGGGTGCTATGGCGGGGTTTTGGCGGACAATATCCATGGGAATGACGACATTTTCGTAGCCGTATTCGAGAGCAGCCTGACGTGCATTATCTTTTTCTCCGCCAACCACTAGCACTCGCTTATACCTTCCCTCTTGGGCCCATGCCCTCATGGGCGTATGGCTCTGCACGATCTGAAGCGGAGATATCTCAGTTTGGAGCTTTTCCGAAAGAAATTCCACACGTGACTTCTCGGTAACTCCACCACCATTGGTGAGCAAAATAAAGGGAACATTTTCCTGTTTTAGAAGTGTCAATGCTGCATGGGCCTGTGGAATCGGATTGGAGCCGCGCATGAGAACGCCGTCAATGTCAAATACAAATGCATATGGCGACTGTAAAAGCGTGCGACGACCAATTGGGACTCGGCTAAAGTTTTTTCTGAATGCGTTGAACATGAGTGGTCAAGAAGTTGGTGTTGATGGAGTTGGCGTTGATGGAGTTAGTTGTTTGAAGCGAGTTGATCGGGGTGCGCAATCCATGTGAGCGGATGCAGGTGGGTGCAAAGATGCGTCCAGAGTAGCCATACCCACTAGGCTGTACATGCCTTAATATATTCATTACGACGTTCTGCACAAATACATTCTGAAATTACATAGAACTCTTTTATACACTCTTAAATTAAGATATGACTAGATTATTTTCTTATATCTTATATTCCATTTCCTATATGTAGGACAACGTGAATTTACGTGAGAACTAATCTATTCACTGGTCAAGGCCAATGGACAAAGGGTTTAGTAGAAATGTCAGAAACGGAAGAGTTTACCTATGAGAGTTTAACAGATTGATTGTGGGCAAATTATTTTTGGAGGCAGAATTGGCGATGCCGGATGAACCAAACGCAAAGTATATGTGCCGGAATTACGCTAATCAATCACCACAAAAGGTATTAGTTCATCTGAACAGTCATATAGTGAACATGGAAATCTGGATTTCCTAAAGGTCTGTATTGATTCATGGGCCGAAAAAACTAGCCCTACAAACAGATGTGCTAAGCCAGATACTTATTTCTTACCTTTTTTGCAGGAAAAGAGTATGTAGACGTGTGGGTAATGTAAAATTTGGCTGTATAATTAAGTAAAGCGGCTTCTAGTGCAGGTGACTCTGATGTCAAATATTCAAATGGGAATATTAAAGACTGAAGTGGGGAAGTATCCATACCAACAGTAAAGAACATAGGTAAGTCGATACTGACCTCCAATATCTATTTAATCGATGCTTTTTGGTCCAGGAAGGTAAAGAAAATTGGTTAAAATCTCAATAATAGACTAGGAATTCTAGAATTACTATCAGACTGGTAGCAAAGGTAGTGACATTATCAGTAGACGTGTGGGTAGTAAATCTAGAGTAATCTATAGTTTAGCAAATCCTAATATAATGGATAGTGTTATCATGGGGTGAGTATATAGACTGAACAATAAGTAAATGGGTAAGTGAGTAATTAAGATAATGAGGTTATGAGTGAGGAATCCATGGAAATTTCGAAAGAATTGAAGGTAGTGTTCGGCACTGCATACTATTCTACTCTACTAAAAAATACTACACTACTCTATTACAGAAAGTTTCTATTCCATTTTTCTGTAATACTCTACTAGAATTATAGTGAAATGTGTACATATAAGTAGTGTCTAGAACGTACTACACCCCACTAAACCATGATTCTACCAGTAATTAAATAAGAAGAGTTTTCTTTGGCGAGTATGGTTTCTACTTATAGAATATACCTGATTTTTTCCTGTACACTAGTATACAAAAGTCTATACCTAACCTATTCCTGTACACTAGTATACGAAAGTCTATACCTGTCCTTTTCCTGTATACTACCATACAACAGTCTATAATTCCACGAGTCGTAGTAATATATAATAACAGTGATCTAGTGCGCTATATAGAGGTAATCATAATTATAGCACTAGAGTAGAAATGTGTGGTCATGGAGAGTGGACTGTATACTATGCAGCAAAACGAAAGTCCAGTGATCCAGATTTATGGGATATACGAGATATAAAGTTATACCATAAGACCTGCTAAATTGCAACTACAATTTATCTAAAAGATGCTATGAAGTACGAATTTCTTGGATACTGAAGATTCACAGTAGGTGTGATTGAGCGGTGTTTATGTGCAGTACACAAAGGAAAGTTTCTTTTGAACAATCCCATCTTTCTGTCCCGTCCCATGGACTTGTAGAAATTTCATTTCATTCCTCTACTTATAGACACGAGAAAAAAAAAGAAAAAATCTTTATATTAGTCTATTATCTATGAATGACAAACTTGGCTTAGTTTATCGTCTATAATCTATGAGTATGCTAGTACTGGCCGGTAGTGATCTTGTCCAATACGCCGGTGATTTCCGGGTTCATATGCCCCTCTTCCACGACCCAAGCCTCTTTCGATGCCAGAGCAGGACGTAAAACTTCACATGCATAACCGGCTATAAAGAGCCCGGGGGGCCTGGACCCAAGAGCTTCTACTGCATCCGGAGCCTTGGATAACGTGGTCCGAATGACCCTTTGGTCGGGGCACGACGCACGTTCCACTATGGCCACCGGCAAATCTGCCGGCCACTTCTTTTCCTGTACCAAGTGGGGGATAAGTTCCATGATCCTGTGTAGAGCCATCAAGAACACTGTGGTGCGGGACCCCACGAAATCTGGCAAGTTAGGAAGCGCTCCCCGACGCCCAGTGCCCGTGCATATAAGCACCTGATCTGCCACGTCTCTATGCGTGGCCGGAATACTGGAATAGACGGGTGCTGCAAGGGCAGAGGTAATTCCGGGGATTACTTTGGGTGCAAATCCATGCGCAGAGAAATAAAGATGTTCCTCACCACCGCGCCCAAAGATGTACGGGTCTCCCTGCTTCAACCGAACCACTTTTTCTCCATTTTGCAATGCTTGAAGTCCCAAACTAAGAAGCTCCTCCTGGGCTTTTTCGGCGTTTCCGGGGAATTTGCGTGCTATAAAAAGTTTGGTGCGTTTTTGTGGAATGAGCTCTAAAACTTGCTGAGGCACGAGTTTATCGGCCAAAACCAAGTCTGCTGATAAGATTTCCTGAAGAGCTCCAAGGGTAAGCATGGAAACTGCACCAGGCCCCGATCCAACGAGAGAGATGGTTCCTTTTCGTGCGGGTGTCTTTTTTTGGCCATTTTCGGCGTTTTTTGCACCCATTTGGCCATTTTCGGCTATATATTGCGTCTTGTACTCGGCCGAAAGTGTCTCTATACTCACATCGGCCAATTTTGAAAGCGGGTAATATTCCACTACCTGAGATAAGAATTTGGCCCGCTGAGCTGCATGGTCAGCCTCAGTCATGTTGAATTCATGCACCAATTTGTTAAGCGCACTACCATTAACAGCATCGTCATCGTGGTCTCCCACAGAGCTCCCACAGGCCTGGAGCTCCTTGCGGAGAGCCCCAATGTGGTCACATACGGCGCCGATGTTGGCGGGTAGTGCGGCTACCAATTCCCGCCGGATGCGGCTGGCCAACTTGCAACCTTTTCCGGAAGTAGTCACGCCCATTTGAAACAGTCCATCGGTATGTGTCGAGAGTAGTGTGAAGGTACACAAACCAGGAGAATCCGAGACGTTGACGGGGATTCGGAGGCGGCGACACTGGGAACTGATTTGCGCTCGGAGTGCAGATTGCGCTACTTCCACCGTAACAAACACTCGGTCAACCACACAATCAACGTCTTTCCGGCCCAACGACGTCAAGAGCTCGGGCGTATAGTGTTCCTGCACCCACACAATCTCTTTGCTTGAAATCTGGTCCTGAACTGCAAGCGGTAGCAGGTCAAGAGGTGCATCAAGAACCAAGATGGGAGATGCGCCGCACAGGAGACTTGTCTTGAGGCGAAGCCACGTGGCCGGGGCATGGCTGCCAATAATAAGGTGGATTTCACCGTTGCAACTGAGCGACGCTAGTAAATTCATGCTGGCGGGTGAAACTGACGAGAGCTGGGGTATTAGTATGATGCATGGTGCCAGAGCACGTGCCGTGAGCGTGCGGGTACATGCAGGTGCGTAGAGAGATGCGAAGAGAAGTGCACGTGATCTCCACGCCAATCAGCACCCCGATTACAAATCATCAACAAATCTTCTAAATTTTCTTTTAAATCTTTCTCAAGTACTTATTAACTACTCAGTTTCACTATGGTAGAATCTTGGAGCTAAGAACAGTAAATAGGCTTCCCTTGGCCATCACTATTGAACCCGCAGTATATGCAGTACTGCAACAGAAAATCTATAGTTTATTACCATTCTAACCTACTAAACTGATCAACGACTACCTAAGTGAATCTGTGCTTTAGTATAGTATACTACATGCAGATCGCCGGTATACATTTATTATATCCCCACTATTGACAGCACATTCCCATTCTAAGCAATAATTAGGAAGAAATATTGGTTGAATAGTAGATATTTTACAAGATGTGGATAATTTGTGGATAATTTGTGGATGGTAATTCCATAGAACCGAAGAACTAAAACCCATTATTTCTTAATATTCAATGACTCACTGACTACTACGGCTATCGTCCTACTATGGTGTAGCACTCAGTACTCCACTACAGTAAGAGTATCTTTCCCAGCACCATTGATCTACTGTACTAAACTATTATGATATATACTATTATTTTTGGTCTTCCTGAATAATCGTGTACACACTACAAAGCACAGATCCGACGACTGACTCACTAAAGGGCTACAGACTACAGGCTACAGACTACAGACTACAGACTACAGACTACAGAAAACAGAAAATCAGAGAAACAGAAAATAAGGGGATTGTAAAGTTTACATCACAGACTGGGACAGTACTACTAGTATACTAGGATTATATATTACAGACTGACAAATTACCATGACTCCTACTCAAGACTAAGACTAGTATAGTTTGTGGCTAGCATATCACTATGGCCTCTTCAATATGACTAGTTTATTACTATAAGTGGAATAGAGTGCATATAAGAAAGGGACTTGACTGGACTTGACTGGACTTAGATGAGCTGGGTGAAGTTTGTATGTCTCCATGTCTATTGCATGGCTCAATTTTCTATTAAAAGAGAGAATTTTTGGATCTTATTTCGAGCTGAATTCTTTACTAGACATGTAGAATTAAGGGGAATATCAAACGATAGGCTTGCGTGGAGCTTACTACTTTCCAGAAGATATCCTGTATATAGCAATGCACAAATGAAATGATTTTGTTTAAACCTGTTTCACGGTATTGGCCAAAAAAACCTAAATTTTGGTTTTGTTCTAGATTTTTAACCTTCTATCACCATTCTCAACGCCATTTTTACAAATTCCTGGAGCTTTTCTATGGGAATTGGTGCACCTGCATAAAATAACGCTAAATTGACTGGAAATTGGAGATCAGAAATACACTCTTGAGTTTTGATGAAATCTAGTGGCAGATCTAGTGGCTTTTCCACTAAAGTACACATTTTCAGGACTAAAGAGCGAATTATGACCTCTTCTATCGACTATTGGCATGCTCACTTTAGTGATAACATAAAATATCATCAAAAAAGAGTAAAAAAAAAACTGAAACATTTACATATGTTAAAAACCCCGGTAAACTTTTAAAAACAGTAATAATGATAAATTAATACCAGAAATAGGATATGTAGGAAAGGAGTGAGCAGTGAGTAGAGTATAGAATATAATTGAATGGTACAATGAAGTGATTACTTAAGCAGTGGGTTGACTAGAATAGTAGTTATTATTATGATTATATGCACTACCAAATACCAAACCCAATAGGATCTGCTTTTAAATGGCTCAGGGCAGGGTGTGCCGGGTTCTTATTCAAGTGTCGCGGATGCAACATTGCACTGGTAGTGTATACAGTGGAGGAGAGAAGAGCACCTACCAGTAAAATTGAAAATTGAAAATTGCATGGGTCTGTGCAGGATCTGTGTAGGATCGGTACAGGAATTGTAGTTGTATTCTAAAATAAGGAGGTAAGGATTGAGAATGGATTAGTCAGCGGGCCTCGGTCTAGACGCGGTCGGAATTGAATGGGTGCAGCCCTAGAAGTTGAAACCCAGACGAAACAAAAAATGTCACATTGCAATATGCAGAATTATCTCCTACAAAATATTGTTCCTACCTATAACCGCAAAAAAAAGGTTTTAATTAGTGGTTTTTTCAACCTAAAGGTAGCATGGTGTACGGGTGTTTGGGCTCGCGCTCAAGTCTTGGTCTTTAATCACGCCATAATCACCCCAGTCAAGCCATACGTAGCCCGGAAAAATGGCTAAACCCGACCCAATATTTTTAATTTTCGTATTTTAAAGGTTACATAAATTTCAATATTTTCAATAGAGTTTTGGCTGTATATTTGAACAATGTCTAGTTGTTCAGTGAATTTGGAAGAACACGAGCAAAATAAATCGGAGAAATGCCGGAAAAAATACGAAAAAGTAACTAAAACAATGGAAATTGAAAAATGAAGAGGTTAAGGAAATGAAACATAGAGAAAATTGGGAAATAAATGGAAAATGTAGACAATAGAAAAAGAGGAAAATTAATAGTAGGACTTAGACGGACCTAAATGTCGGAAAAAAACGGAGAAAAATGGAGAAAACGGAGAAAGAAAACCGAGAAATCCACGAAAAACTACCTTAAGAAGATATCTCGTCTCTTTACCCATTTGTCCATTTTGACCGGGATTTTTCCACATATTATGTTTTTGAAGATATAGAGGGAAATCTTGAAAAAAACAGGAAATGAAAAGAAGTCAGTTTGTAGGTTTAAGCAGTGAATCATTGATATCACCAGCCACGACCGGAATAGGCATTATGCGCTCATGCATCATTCACTAGCCACAAGGTCGTTACATTGTGGCTAATGTTTAAAAAATCAATGAGATTTACAGTGGAAGTGTAATGAATCAAGCGGATTTATCGGGGGAATATGCAGGCGGAAGTAGGTAGCAAGGTCAGGTTATTGGTGGTACCATAAAAAGCAGGATGTGCAGGGCACCTAACCAGAGGGTAGTGGTGTGCACATAAATTACACGAGGTACTCCAGAGTACCCGGAACTCACACCATCTCTTCAAATTTTTTAGAAATCGGTTTCAAAAAATCTATAGTTTCCAAACTCTCTAAATCTATAACTTTCAATCTCTCTTAACCCCAGAGCTAGTGGCTACCCCTTGTCCATGGCATTGTTGAGTTACCTGCAGGCCCAGACCATGGAAGAGCATTGACTGCGAAATGTGCCGTTTCTGCAGCCAGCGTGCACACAGGCACCACGTGATCGCGACGACGATGAGTTCACACATCTTTACACATCTTTGCCTCATTCTATACACCAAAATGGCTCCCAAGAGATCGCTAGGACTAGGCCAAGCGGCCCGTTCAAAGAAGCAAAAGGGTTCTGAAGATCCCGATGTGCCGGCCGACCAGCTCACCGTCGAGTTGGGCGAGGAGGTGGCTGCCAACGATGCCATAGCTCAACTCAAGGCTCTTTGGCGTAACTTCATCGACTCTTCGGAACGTTCGGAGTTGATGCTTAACGGGATCATCCATGAGTGTGACCGGATTCTCCGCAAAGCACACAAGGGAGAAAATGGGGAGACTAAGGACAAAGACACCAAGAAAGACATTATAAAGGAAGGTGAAGAATCAAAGGACACTAAAAAGGATGGAGAACTATCCAAGGAAAATAAAGAGGAGGAAGAAGAAGAGGAGGAGATTGTCCTTAGTGGAGAGTTTTATGGAATTTATGGGCTTGCGTTATCCATGCTCGGGTTTTTCCACACCGAAGAGCCGCAGAAAGTACTGGAATTCTTTAAGGAGGCGCAGGAACGCATCAACACGGGATTCGAGAAATTCCCCAAATCCGTGGCGTTGATGTTTGCACAGGCCCGAATTCTTATCAACCGGATTCCACTCATGGAGGTGAGTGCCATGACTTTAGACAGTCGCAAAAACCTGCACACCAAGGACCCTTCACTGCTGCTAGACAAGTGTCTTTCAGTGTGGGAGGAGGCTGAAAAAGTGGCTGAGCTGCTGGAGGAATACTCCTACTTCAGCCTTGAAAACTCTGATTTTTTGCAGGCCCTCGACGACTTGTTGGATATGGTGGATAACTTTGGACGGGACAGGCTGCATGCAGGACAGGCCGAAGATGAAGGTGAAGGAGATGAAGACGAGGATGAAGACGAGGATGAAGACGAGGAAGAAGAAGATGAAGAGGAGGTGGTGCTCAATTCGTCACACCCGCTCTACGCCATTGTGCAGACCGACAAGTATAACGTATGGTGGCGGGACCACACGGTTCGGTTCTTGGAGAACTTAAACCGAAAGATCGAGAGAGCAGGCACGGAAAATGGAAATGGAGGAAAAGACGGAATTAGCGTGTCACGTGACCACGACCTTGTTCTCCGTCGTGAGCTCAGCAAGCGGCTTGGCCAGCTGTACCTTTTGGAAGCAGAGGCTCCGTCCAACATCTTCACCACCTTGGCCTACTTTGAAAAAGACAAGAAGTCGTTAAATGGCATGAGCTTGGAGGAGGCCCGCACAGCCACGCAGAAGTTGTTCCAGACCGCTTTGGAGTACCTCAAAGTAGCACAGGACGAAGAGGACCCCGACTCGTGGGCTGCTGTGGCCGAGGCCATGATTTCTTTGGGCAACACATATGATCTCGACAGCGAAATCCAGGAGAAAACGTACCAGGAGGCCGAGAAGCTCTTGCTGCGGGCCAATAATGCCACCAACGGCCGCTACGAGAAGATCCTCGAGAACTTGGCGCAAGCAGATTAGCCGATGTAAAGCCTAATTGAAATAAGATAGTCAGTAAAGCGAATAAAAAGACGTTTTTGGAATTCAGCAGTCGCAGATGACCAGCAAGCGAGTGTATGGCCCCTGGTGGGTCGTGTGGGAATCATATGGATTTAGATGAGGAAGAGCTCCAGAATTGGACATGTCATCTTGGCCTTTTCGGTCCCGTATTGCAGAATATCGATTAAATATCGATCATGAAACACTTTTAATCATCAAGAATTTCATAAGAAAAAGTTACAGTGGAAAGTAGGTTTGGCCCTGCATATAAGAAGACCTTGAAGCATTGAATTTGGTGGAAGAATCCAGTCTATTGAGCTTCTTACTTCTTCACAAAGATGTTATATTAGAGTAGAGTAGTTAGACTAAAATTGAGTAGCAAATATTAGAATAAAGTATATAGAGCTCTAGGAAGCCGGATGATCAGATTATCTTCTATACACGCGAGGCGATGGTGCTCTCGCTTTGAAGCTTCATGGCATTCCGCTCATGTGCACTGTCCTTGCAAAACTGCAACCCCGTACACAAGTGGTCCTCCAACAAGCGGTGCTTGGCACAGAACTTGCCGTGGCACTGCCCGCAGTCGCCCACCATTCTGAGAGGAGCAGAGGTACACGAGGAAAACGAGCACCGGTTCTTCTTGGCCTTTTTCTTGGGGAGCACCGACGCCTGGATCTTGGGAGATTGTTGTGGAGACAACATTGTGGGCGTATCGGAGGCCTCGCTCATGAGGATCACCGTGAAGTCGGGCTGGGCTGCATCCGTGAAAAAGGCATCGAGTGTCTTGTAGTTTGGCGTGAGCTTGACTCCGTTGTGGATGAGTTTGAACTCGCTGGGGAGCTTGGTGTTCTCGGGGCACCCGACTTTGGCGGCGTTGCGCAAGTCCTGGACCGTGGAATTGTCTGGAACCGTGACGGAGAAGGAAGATTCGGTGGAGACTCGGAAGTTGACTTTCATGATGGCGAGAGACTGGATAACTGAGAAACTGGAATGTTCACTAACTGGTTGCTAAATGGGGCTAACTATTATGGTCACACTGGTAACTAATGTCCGTAACTGTCGATAGTCCTTGTATGTTTGCTTGAGTATCGACCTAACTGGTGTGCCTGTAAGTGTCTGAAAGTATCTAGCCACAATGTTTGATCTGACTTTGATAATGGGAGTTCAATAGCTAGATATGTGAACCCTTGTGTCTCTGGGTATACTTGCTGGTATTAGTCTGAATTAGCAACTGAACTTGTAGTGGATTAGCAACTGAACTTGTAGTGAAAGCAACCGATACTTGATGTGATAGTTGCCTGATTAACTTTCGTTAGTTGAAGATCTGATACTAATATAGGGGTATGATTAATAGTATTTCGAACGTGAAGTGTTATGATCTGAGGCTCTGTGTGGTATGATCTGAAGCGTCGTCTGAGAGTGGGAGCTAAGGTGGGAGCTGATAAGGAAAATAATTAGGGACGATGGTAAATGTAGGAACGGGGAATTTGTATACTGGCTTGAAAAATGAATAGTTTGTGCTCAAGCAAAAGTAGCGATGGAATGGATTGGAAAAAACCGGTTGGGGGGTGGATTTGTAACAGGGTGGAACTCAAGATAGGCCCGGCGGAGGTGTGGCAAAATGCGCGCCTGCACATAAACCCAATTATGTCATTGTAGCCTTTCCGCACCGCCAACCGATCTGCCGTCGTCCCGTCACGTGGCCCACAGCCCGCTCCTCCCGTCTACCCCAAAGTGTTAACAATAAAAGTGAGTGAGAATGAGAGTGAGTTGGTTAGGAATGGCCAGTTGGTTAGGAATTGATTCCGTGTTGGTTAGGATTACGTAATACGGCGAGTGGCAACACGGTGGCAATACGGTGACCAACACGGTGGCAATACGGTGGCAATACGGTATGTGATACACGGCGGTAATAATATGAGCCTAATTTAGTGTTGAGTGCAAATGTTTTTATGCAGCTAGGTTTGGCTGGTAATATACAGTCATGATAATATGGTGGTGATTTTCGGTGAATAATATGGTGGGATTATTTGGGATGGACTGAATACAAGTCAGAATAGGGTGGTCAGCAATAATACCCGGAAAAAAAAACGTGGAATAATAGGAAGAATAATATGTCCAATTAGACAAAATAATAGGGACAAATAATACAGTCAAATAATATAGTCATTGATGTATTATTTTCTTCGGAGGTGTTACATTATAGGACCTTAGGATTCTTCAATGGGTAATTATTGAAGGAGGCAGTGGAGGATTTTCCGAGTTTCCAGACCCAGATTTTCCAGATTTTCCATTTTTCCAGATTTTCCAGATCCAGACTGAGGGATCTACATATTTACTGGATCTACAGAATTACACACCAGCTGGACTGTCTGTTTATTTACTTTGATGATCTTGGATCTGGTGGTTACTGTTTTGCACGTGACATGAATAATTGCGCATTTCTGTGAACGGTAATAGTGGGATGAATGGCTGGATTTTCTCAACATTTTATTCAGTATTTCTTTTTAGGCAATACACACTTGGAAATGCTATGGAGGTTATAGTAAACACCCGTACACCAGGAATTGAGAAATTGCCAGGCTTTCATAAAATACCCTTCACAGACCACCATTTCAAAGATCACCATTTCGAAGATCACCATTTCGAAGATCATCTTTTCTTGAACATCCTTTATAGCTGGCCAAATGCCTGTTGTTGTTTTCGGAAAATCGAAGGGTTGGATCTTGGCCGGTCACGTGAGCGTTAGAAAGTGCGATCCTGCATAAAAGAATTGTCCGTTCTAGAATGAGGTATGTGCAGGAACTCCACGCGGGACCGTGCGTTCCGCATCGGCCATTTCACAACGCCCTCACACTTGACTATTTCCGGCCACATACACGCCAAGCAAATAGGGCCAGTAAGACATATTTCGCAAACACGCCCTCAAAATAATCAAAGCGTTTCAGGCTAAGCAGCAATTGAATGGTCCAATTCTAGATTCACAGCCAAGGCCCACATCCGTACCTCCTCGATGCCATGTGTAAAATTACAGCCCGCATAGCAACAATAATCTAGATGCACACCAATTTCTCCCAGTAGTTTCACTCTTAAATCCACAACATCACGATACTCTAAACTTAATCCAAAACCAAACTATTCCTTTATTCTATTTTCTATTTTCTATTTTCTTATTCCATGGTATCATATCAGTACTTTTTCATATCAGTACTGATTGAAGCATTGATGTAATCAATCAATAATGTTCATCACTATACCTAAATCAATCACCTTATATCAATTCTTAAAGTAACATTACCTTTTTTGGTATCGTAGTACTCTTTTTGATAAATGGCATCAAGTATTATTTTAAATCAATTAATGGCATCAAGTACTTTTTAGTAAAGCATCGATGGCATCAAGCACTCATTATACACATAACACACATTGGTTATATTGTACATTCTGAGTTATTTAGTGGGCTGCTCCAGACCTGCTGGAAAGTTTTAACCCGACTTAATTGAAGTGAATAGAGCCAACAGCCCTTTCGCTGGAGCCAGCGAATTGACGCACAGGCAAATTGCTCAACGAAGGAACCAGGGCGGCCTTCAAGGCCAAGTTGGCGGGAACTGGGCTTCCAAGTGCAGCCTGGATGAAAACAGCAGTCAAAACAAGGAAGTTCATGATTATTGAGTGTGGGTACGGTCAATGGGGAGAAAAATGAAGATGGGAAGTTTAAAGAAAGTTGGAGAAGAAAGTGTGCAAAGTTGGGGGGTTGGAATTGCCGAAGTTGGGGGATTTGGGGAAGTGAAGGTGGAACGTAAAAATGAAACAGTCTATAGCGATGGGGCGGTAGAGCAGATCTTTATAAAGTAGGCCGATGTTCCAGCCATGTATCAGGATATGCATGAAACGCGCACATGCATGGTGTGGAAGACCCCAGGGGGGAGAAATCGTGTCAGTCGGCCCTGCAGGAGTGCACACAGCCCACGCTCGTCTACGGCCGGTTTCCATCCCAGTCTGGACTTGTCGCTGCAGCGCGGCCAAGGCTTAAACTATAGCAGGAAAGTTTCAGACTGTTTTTGTTAGAATAGAGTGAGTTTCAGGATTGTTTCATGATTGTTTCAGGATTGTTTCAGACTTGTTTCAGACTTGTTTCAGACTTGTTTCAGGATTGTTTCATAACTGTTTCAAGCTTGTTTCAAACTGGTTTCAAACCTGTTTCACGTACTTACCATTTCTGGAGTTAAGACCCATCCATACGTGTTTTTCATCGCGCCAGTCTCTCAAGGCGTCCACATGCATCCGGCAGGATCGTAATTGGTAAACAATTGGTTATGAAAACAAAGGGTCTCGCTTAAAATAGATTTCCCAATCGGGCCGTCCCAAAGGGGTTAAGCCCAAAAAGCGTTTTTCAGTGAATTTTTCATCAACGCCCAAAACTCAATTTTTGACTGTGAAATCCTAGTGATGATGAAATTTGGAAATTGGTTTTGGGGTAGTACCCTCTGGGTCCTGCACCCAGCTCGGGTAGGATGGCCGGAAAAGCCGGCCCAGGAATTAACCGCATCTGGTAATTACCCAATCAGGAAACCCCTTCCACTACCTTTAAAATCCAGCCTAGTTTTAGCCCTACTTACAGCCTTTTGTTTCCTTTCTCCTATTTGTTTCATCCCTTTAAACTTAACTATTCTGCTCGAATTTCCTGCTCCTATTGTCTCTTTGGGTTTGAAGCCCCGAGTCCGTCCTGCATGCACAGCCGCCCATACTTTCCGCGACTTTCACTATTCACGTAGTTAACCCAAGCCACTACTCCTTCCATTCTCCTTCCGATCCCATTCTCCCCAATCCCATTCTCCTTTTTTGCTAAGCCTAATTGTGTCATCCCTTGAACCTGTACCTCCACCAAACCTGTCCTCAGCCAAGCCTTGCTCTTTCGTCGTTGAGTCCATTGACTAATGAACTGCCCCCTACAGTACTGTATACTACAGTCTACCCTACTACAATAGCCTACTACTACAATAGCCTATAATATAGTCTTTTCTACACGGCTAAATTACTAATCTACAGTCTAGCCATGCTACTTACTCTAGCATATACTCCTCGTCTATACTACTACAATAGCCTATACCACTACAATAGTCTATACCAATCTACAGTACTGTATACTACTAGACTGTACTACTAACCTATAGTCTACAGGTTATAGCCATACTACTAGCCTATACCAATCTACAGTACTGTATACTACTTGTCTACACTACTAACACAGTCTAGGATATACTACTGGCCTATACTAGCTTAGTCTTTGGTCTATAGCTATACTGCTAGTCTCTTGAAAGTGAAGGTATCATTGGGCATAACTCTGGCTTGTCCTCTGGGTTTCTAAGAATACTGGATAACCCTTTTCTGCTCTCAAGTGAACTCGATATCTCCAAGGAGCAACTTCACCACCGCTTGTTTCTCCTGTATATAGATGAATGGTTTTCTGGTTAACATGTTGATTCTTGAGGGGCAGATGCAGTACGCATGGACTAGAGTCATCCAAAACTCTAGGAAAATGTATAGAGTAGTGGTTGGTAGAGTATAAAGAATAGACTGTATATAGATTCAGGGCAGAGGGTATAGAATAGAAAGTAAGTTAAGAGTCCTTTAGCCGTCAAAGTCTTACAGCCGAGGTTAGCCGAGACTAGCCGAGAGAGGATGATGCCTTTTAAACCTTATTTCCATAACAATAGCCTAAGGTTTTGGTTCATGTCGTATATGCAGGCAAGCCTATATGCAGGCACACCAATAGTATTTCCCATTCAACACTCTATTATTCATCCACCTATTATCTATTCCACCCTAATCAAGTGTCTATTCTTTATTCTTTCTATAATCTATATACAGGATAATCCACTATACCATACTATATTCCATTCTTCTCCATTACCTTCTCTAAGCCATGCTCTATTTTACACAGCACTTTCACTCTACTCTAATCTTTTCTATTCCCCCTGAATCCAAACCCCCTGAATCCAAAAGAATATGGGGAAAAAGTTTATGTTCAAATAGCTGCAATTTTGAAAGCCTAGATGTTATTTATTACTACTGACTCTACTGTTTACTACTGTTTATTACTGACTCTACTGACTCACTACATAACTTTAGACAAATATTAAAAAAAACAGTATAAATAATTAACACTTTTTTGTTGGAAAAAGTAGTTGACCTTAAAAAAAAAACATTACTACCACATGGCCAGGCTATCTTTTTGGCTACGTCAAAGTGTATGGCAAAGACTTGACCGGATGTAAATACTTTAAAGGGTTTGGTCCTAAACGTTCCAAATCATCTGTTTAAATAAATAAAATCTCTCAATGGTAATCGAGTGTTGCGGTCTTACTCGAGAAAAATCTGTCCAAGACCTGTCCAAGACCTGTCCAAGACCTGCTAAAGACCTGTCCAAGACCTGCTAAAGACCTGTCCAAGACCTGCTAAAGACCTGTCCAAGACCTGCTAAAGACCTGCTAAAGACCTGCTAAAGACCTGCTAAAGACCTGCTAAAGACCTGTGTGGATTAGGAGAGGTAAAAGACTTAGAGGACTGCAGAGACTTAGAGGACTGACAATTTGTTTTCTACCTTGATCAACTTATCCTAAACCTTGGTTTAGCCTCAAACAGTTATGTTAATCTAAGAAAAGGTTAATGATATTTTATTAAAGACCATCGGCAATTGTATATGTCTCTACAGACTGATTCACTAAGCTAGACTGAACTATTTGTTTATATGTACAATCGAAATATAGATGGAAAACCCCCTTTAAAAGAACCGGACATGTCTCATGTATACATTTCTTTCAAATAACTTCCTGTTTTCAATATACATTGATTTTAACTATGCCTCCAATTTTATGATCTACTTCATTCACCATGAATATAAGAAAACCTTATCCTTTTCAGAAGTTCTTAAAGTGTCTTTAAACCCAAGATGCCTTATCCTTTTCAGAAATTCTTAAAGTATTTTTAAACCTAAGATACAGCGAGAAAAAAAATCCACATGGCGTTCTATTATGATATATCTATACTAGGGTAAGTTAAATAATATATAAGATAGATGTATTAATTTCTACAAATTCTCCCTGTATAATGCTATACTTAAAAATGGCTCAATTTTTGATGAGTCATAGTTTCACTAAAAGAGGTAGTATAGAATAAAATATAGAGGGTTCAGAGTGGTACTGGCGTATTATACGTGTGAAGGAGAAAAGTGTAAAATGATAATTAGTGTCGCATTCTCACTCAGTCTCATTTTTTTTTTTTTTAGTTACTTTTGTTAGCTTCGCGTTTTTTCGCACCCATTTTATAAATGATCACCTCACACTAGAGTCCAAAATATGTAAAGTATAACCCCATTGAAAGTCACCAGAAAAAAGTAAACTCAACAAGTACTATAATATACAGGTCTTCTCGGGTTTAATACTGTATATAGCCTGTGTTAGGTATTAGGAGAAATAGTAGTAATGGCTATGGATGTATATTTTATTTACCATAGCTTACTCCATACTTTTCTGTCTATTTTCTGCTCTACTCATTATACTATACTCTACAGCCTGTATATGCTACTGTTATATACAAAACTTTAGACTAACTAAATCTATTCTATACAATCTATACTACACTCTAATATATTCCTCTATTCTCTGTAGTCTGTATTTGTTGAAAAGAGTGGTGGATAATAGTCATGTTACTGCATATAATACTGTATCCTGCATATAACACTCGAGTCAATTTTTTTAATACTAGTCTATACTCTACACTGTATTTAATAAATCTATCTTCTATTCTCTTATACTATTCTCTTATTTACTACTACTACTATTGACTATTTGTTATATTTTATTAATTTTTATCATGAAAAGTTCATTCGTCTCATAATCTATTGATTATCATTGATTGTGTCTCATTCATCATGTCTTCCATTATCTCATTGGTCATGATCATGATGTCATTATAATGTATCACTCAGTCCATCAGTGTTAAATTCAAGATGTGGTCATATCACTTCATATACCATCACCATGACTTATATTTCATATCATGTAACGTCCATATGTTATGATCATCCTGTAGAAACATAATCAGTCACAAGTTTCATCTTCATCATTCACTCATTATGTCCATTGATCATGTCATCATGTTGAAGTCTCATGACCATTCCTCGGATGTGTCACCATGGAGGCACTGGCTGTCCATTTGGCCTATACCAGACCAACGCAAAGACGTCTTTATATGTCCATACCAAGTGGAATGTCGTTCCTTTTCAGTAGTCTATTCAGGAAGAAACTCTTGACTCTAGTATTATCTAGCATTCGAAAGGCTCGTCAGGTGTCAATGCAAAAGTCCATAAGTCCACGAGTTCGAGTTTATGCCCCGTCTAAAAGTAGACTATGGCCAATGGTCATGAAGACATGGCTTCATATTGAATCATAGAAAGTCATGGTGAAGTTGAGTAAGACTCAGTAATGATTTAATGAGAACCTCTTGATTCAACTCTAGCGTCAATAGACTTGGGCCAGAACAATCAGAGTTAGAATCTTGGTTATCATCTATCACGTGACAATCATCCATCAAGTCCATTCATGGATTAGACTTGCATTAATCTGGATCATATGACATCATTCAATAGTTCATCCAGACCTCTGTCTGCGTTGTCTCAAATTTCCACCTTCCTCTTTAAGATCGTCACTTTCACCTCTCTCACCTTCACCCTCACTTCCACCTCCATCGCTTTGTCCACCTCCACTTCCTTCTGTTTCAGTTCCCTCACTTTCATGATTGGAAAAAATGGCAATATCACCCAAATTGGGAAGACGGAAAATGCCTTGGGCCGAATCTCCATCTTCAAGTTCGTCCAGTTTGGTCTTTTTTCCGTACTTTTTCAAAATCAACGAAAAGTCATCGTACATTGAAGGCCCATACCTCTGGCAAAACTCCGTCACCTGCTCCGCCAACTCGCGGCGTCTCTCTTTGAGCTGAAGTATCTGGAGCTCGTTCTTTTGGTCCAGGAGAAGCGAGTAGAACAAAGGAGGCAATGATTTATAGTAATCCACGCCGATTTCGCCCACCCGTAAAGAAGCATAAGTGGTGAGAACACTCCACAAGTAGAAACCCACGAAAACCAAAACTTTTGGCATTGGGCCCACCACATCTGCCCGCACCAAGAAGTACGTGCCAATGAGCGCCCAGAATGAGTATATAATGGGAGCCAAGCCCAACGCAACAAGGATTTTCCACGTACTGATCACATCTTTGGCCTTGATTTTGACCACGGATGCTGCCAACGCTTGTTTTGCTTTCTGCAGCGAAATGCGCTTGGCCACGATGAAGATGGGCGAGAACATGAAGATGCCGGGAGTGGCCAACCCGATATAGAGAAACACCTGGAAGAGACGCAGGAAAAACGTGACGAAAACGGCTGCTCGGTCGGTTTTGGTGATCGACTCGACTTGGTGGTCGTGCAAGCCCAATTGCATAAGCCGTTTGTTGTATTCTCCAACAGCATCTTTAAGTCGACGTACGTCTGGCCGGTCTGAGTACTTCTGGTAGCCCTGGATAAGACGTCTATTCGTTTCCACCACCATGGGGAGGGGGATCTGGTCACGTGCGTCGCCCAAATATAACCTTCTTGCTGCCTGGAGTGCAATGAGTGTATCGTAATCCTCACATCCCTGAGTTACTTCCTTTAAACGGAGCGTGACTAGTTGAACAAGCTCATTCACCATACGATGGCTATCATTTTCGTATTTTTCACCATCTTTTTTGGTCACCTCAATGGGTTTTCCATATTCAATCACCACACGTGACCGGAACCGGTTGGGGTGGAAATAGTTTAAGCCCACAGGCACAATACTCACCGTTTGGTTCGGATTTTCCGATTCCGATACCGCTCCAAGGGCCATAATGGCCACTCCAGGCTTTAGAGGGAGGAGAGTGGGTCTATCATGCAGTCCACCCTCTGGAAAAATGCCCAATGCTTTTCCTTTGTTCAAATGAGCAAACACCTGCTCAAAAGTCTTGGAAGAGTCGATATGGTCGGCTAAAACGTACTCGGAACCGTTTTTCAAGCGCTCAATCATTTGTTGATCCTTCAGAGAAGACAGTTTAAAGTTCACTTTAAAAGGAGCTTGTAAAATAAGCTTCGTGTCCGACTCAATTGACTTGATTTTGGCATTTCCAAGGTAATTTGTAAGCCCAACAAGTCCCTTGACACATGCATCCTGCAGGAACCGAGTTCCTTTGCCTAAAACAACGAGATTATCGTTCCCAGGCCCGAAATCCTGCACCCAGATGGTGCCTGGGTGTATTTTCACGAGATCTTGGGCCCTTTCCACCGGAATTGCACTGCATAAACGAGCTGGGATCCCTACATACCACGTCCGAAACGATTTGGCTGCTGTAAGCAAAGAAATATGGCGACCCGACGATTTCTGGGCGGTACTCATCAAAATGATGGGATCCACAAATTGATTGTGGTGTGGTCCACATACAAAAATGACGGGACCTTTTTTGGGGATATTGAATGTTCCCCTCATACGAACCTCCCTGAAAAAGGTATGGAGTACTGCATTCACGAGACAAAGCACGAGGTTGTAGGTGACGTAGAGACAGGAGGCGACGATGGGCCTGCATATAGACGCCTTTAGGGCCAGGGTCTTTGTTTTCCCATTTTGGGTCTTTTCTTTCCGGGCCGTTTTATCGTCAGAGGCCATTGTGGGCCGAAGTGGTTGATTGTATTATTGCTAAAAACTGGGGAATTCCGCATCCAGTCACGTGATTGATCGATCGAAGTAGAAGAGACGAGATGCTATATGCAGGATACAAAAGGCTAAATAGGGTAATGACGGAGACGAATGACTAGTATGAAACAGAATAATGAAGTAGGAAAATGTGACGGGAGTATTAAGCATGATTGAAGTATGATTGAAACGTGATCGTAGCGTGATTGAAACGAGTATATGCAGGAAGAATGGTGAATACGATGCAACAGCAGAAATAGAAACTGAAACAATAGCGTGAAGAAACATCAAATCTATTTGAAACAGGCTCTATGTCGGATCATCAAGTAATCCATTGATCACCAATTGTCCAAGTACCACTGAGTGGTATGTTGTGTACCACCAGTAGTCCAGTACCACAATTATTCCTATGGACTCCCAGTAATTCACTAAGTCATTGAATCCACCAGTAGTCCATTAGCAGTCCTTTGATAGTATCAAGTCGTCCTTTGATAGCACAAGTAGGCTATTAGTAGTCCATTCAGTACACCAAATAGTCCATTGAAATCCACCAAGCAGTCATCGACTCATTCATTTCATTGAGCCAAGTACTTCATTGAGTAACTCATTGACGAATTGGTAGACCGTACATGAGCCTTGGTTATTCACACCAAGCATTAGACACTGAACTATCAGAACTTCCAAACAAACCTTGAAATTCTTGAGCTTGAACTGGAATCTGAACATGAACCAGAACCAAAACCAGAACTAAAACCTCCACGTTTCGTCTAATGAGGAGTCTCTTTGTGGTATAGGTTTCGAAGACCGAGAGACTGACGCAGCTATTGTTGAGGCTTTAGCTGATGTTCTCGATCAATTTCATGTTGTTGATGAAAACGGCTTCCTTCCTTCACCTGAAATTCTTTCAAACTTCCTTCAAACTTCTTTCAAACTTCCTTCAAACTTCTTTCAAACTTCCTTCAAAGTTCTTTCAAAGTTCTTTCAAACTTCACTCAAATTTCACTTGATCCCTTCATTGACTCTTTTCACCAACCATCTACTCCTCTCCTGCAGGCACCTCGTCTTTCAAGATCCGGTTCAACTTGACACGCATTTCTGTCTTTTCGTCACCGCGAAGCACATCCTTCAAAAAATATACCTCCGTCTCAAGCTGCACCATCTGGAGCGCCCCCCTGAGAACCCCACAATACACTTGCGAATACCACAATTCCTTTTGGATACGAGGATCGCTTGTGATGGGCAACTCGACGAATTCCGCCAAGGGGTTTTCGGCCAATACGAGCGAAAAGCTTTTTCCGTCCTGGGCAAAGTTTTCCACGCTGGGCGTGATGTTGAGGAACATTTTGAACCCGATCCTGCTGATCATGTCGGCGGTTTCACGGAGGTTTCCACACCGCTGGGCGCCTGTTTTGGCCAAGAATTCCTCTATGAGCCGCACGCCGATGTTGTATCCCATTTTGTCGAGCTGCTGGTTGACTTCGTTGTAGTCCCGTTTGAAATCCCGGCACAATTGCGCCACCATGGACCCGTAGGTGAGCGTGAAGAGCTCGGTGTTCTAAGGTTAGTTTAGAAGGTGACTGGCGGGGGTTTATACATACGATTTTCTCGGTACTCTCCCAGATCTCGTCGGCCTGTTTGGATTTCGACATGGCTGTGGAGTATGAGAAGGTGAGACGGGTGTATTGTGAAGCACGTGCCACAGCACATGATGTAATTTTTATGTACAGGTAGTCGCTGACTTTTTGATCACGTGAGTGGTCATGTGACTATACTAATCACGTGACGAATGTATATACACTCCTAGAACTTCACTGGGAACGTGACGCCTCACGTGCCCTCCTTTTGTTTACAAACGTGACTTTTCATGCATGCACTCAATCTGAGTTCTTTCGCGGTATGCGCGTACGGACCCGCATACTTCCGCCCTCAGATCACAATACACTGATGTAGATCTTGGCGCGAATTACACGACAAATGTATAACATTTATGCGGGAAACGCAAGCGGCGACGCTTTTACGGGACATCGTCATCGTAAAGTGGTAATTGGAAGTTGGTGGAATAAAAAACCCGTGCACCCCTGCGATGGCGGCAAAAACCCGTGCATGTCGGCCCTTGGCTGACCTCCGCTCTTCGCGAATATAAACTGCCGCTGGGAAATGCGCATAGAAAAAACCATTAACAAAAGCAATAATCGTCATACTCCATTGCCCCTATTCATACCAAAAATCAGAGTCAAACACACACATACCCCTGGCCAAAGCATAAACTGTGAAACAAACAACCCCCCTGAACCATACGTGAAACACACGTGAAAGACACCTCCTAAACACGTGAAACACACCCTTTACATACCTGAAACACACGTGAAACATCTACAATAGACCCCTACATAACCAAAGAACCCCCCAGATCCAAACACCTACATTACATGTTTTCAGCCCACAATATCCTGAGGGTTCTAGCCTCGGACCTCCCCCCTCCCCGGGTGGTTGTGCCCAAACCAGATCTCATTCCCGGCATTTCCGACGGAGTGTTGGCTGTGCTCTCCCCCGTCATTGCATACTGGACCTACGCCACCTTCTTTCATATTGTGGACGTCTACGAACTAGCGGAAAAGTACCGTATCCACCCCTCGGAAGAGGAGGAGCTGCGTAATAAGGCCACGTTGCGCCAGGTGATGGTGGATGTGGTGTTGCAGCACGTGATCCAGACCATTGTCGGGTACTGTGTTTACCGGTACGACGAGCCGCCCATCACGGGCCACGAACTCTATAGTATGTGGCGCCTTAAGCAGATGGCGGTGTTCCGGTATATGCCGGACGCAGCGGTGTACTACCTGTATTATTATGGGTGGTCGCTCTTACGGTTGGCTGTGGCCGTGTGTATCATTGACACGTGGCAGTACTGGCTCCACCGTTTGATGCACGTGAACAAATACCTCTACCGGCGGTTCCACTCCCGGCACCACCGGCTCTATGTGCCGTACTCATATGGTGCCTTATACAACGACCCCATTGAGGGCTTCTTGCTTGATACTGCAGGCACGGGCTTGGCGTCCATCATCACGGCGCTCTCCCCCCGTGAAGCCTTGGTGCTCTATACTTTTGCCACCATGAAAACCGTGGACGACCATTGTGGGTATAAATTGCCGTTTGACCCGTTCCAGGTTTTCTTCCCCAACAACGCGTTGTACCACGACATCCACCATCAAAACTGGGGCTTCCGGTCCAACTACTCACAGCCGTTTTTCACGTTCTGGGACGTGATCTCGGATACTCAATACAAGTTCGCAAAGGCGTACCAGGAGAAACAAAAGCAGATCACGTTGGAGCGGTACCGCGAGTTTCTTGCCAAGCGGGCCGAGAAGAAGTTGAACCTGGACGTGGAGAAGAAAGGCCTGAATGCGGTCAATACGAATTCCGACCTTTTGAACAAGGCCTTGGATGCAGACCCATACGCTAGAGTTGATTCTAAGGTGACTCAGAGGTCAGCAAAAGTGACCGAGAAACTGGTGGATACCGACAATTGAGGAAGATAATAGTTAACTGAGTGAAAGGATACTGGGCAATACTGATAATTGAGTGATGGTGGCTGAGAAAAGAGTGGTTGACCGAGTCAGGAGATCCCGGTAATCGAGTGAGAAGATGGTGGTGGTGGGGTGAGTATAATGAGAAGAGTGATTGGCAAGAAGCTGGTTGATGTTGGAAGGTGGTGGCTGAGAGAAGTGGACTTTAATGGATTGAGTGGTGGATTAATTGAGCATTGAGTGTGATTGCGTGGTTGGCTGAAGGACTGAGTTACCATTTGAGATAGTTGTGAATGGATTCAGCTAATTGATTGTCTAGATATTTTGATCATTGGTTATTATGAATGGCTGAATATGATTGACTTATTGGTTGACTGAATGACAGACACTATGATTGGGGTGATTCTGGTTCTGAGATGATTGTGATTGACCTAAAACATTTTATTGAGTTATGTGATTGCTATGATTGGGTCATTTTATTGAGCTCTGATTGGTTCAAAAGTGTCAATCAATCAACTGAAGTTGTGATTGCTAATACCAGACTGGTTGAACCAGACGATAGACAGTCATAATCAATTTGAGTGATTAAATGGTCGAGCAATTGGGATTCTGGAGTATGATACTCAAACGCTGAATGACCATTTTGCTCTGTTGCTACTGTCGAATCAATTGACTGGATGATTAAACTTGAGTTTTGAGTCAATGGTCTACTTATTGTGATTTTTCATTGACTCCAATCACTAGAACAATTATATTCCTGTCTGAATCAATTGAACTATTGCCGAGAAGAGTGGATGACCCAATTGAAAATAAAGTCCACTAATCAAAAATTATTTTGATCTCAAATGACTAAGTCAATGGTCTAATCACCTAGCGATATTGGTTGCTGTATGAGAGAGTCAACTTGAGCCAAGCCAACCCACATACTGCATTCCCAAACACTCTGCTTCTGTATCATACCATTGCTTGAAAGAAAAGCTCCATACATCTATCACCACTTTCAACATGGAACTGTGACACTTTGTTCCCTGAGGAAAAGCATAATTAATGAGTCAAGTGGAGTTGAGTTTACTAATGGAGCCAAATCATTTCTAGGGTTTCTCTTTACTTGAGTTTATTTTTTGAAGTGATTCTTTGACATGATGGACTGGCCAGCACTTAATTGCATGCAGTGCAATTCCAGGAGGATGGCATAAATGCATGTTCATCTAAGACTCACTCCCTTGTTACTCCAAAGCAAAATCTATACGTTAATAATCATACATAATAACATGTCAAATAATATCGATCTAATTACTAGTCAGTAGTAGATGACTTGTACTTGCTATCACTTGTGTGTCTTATACTTCCGCATTATATGCAGGATCAACATTTGAGTGTGATTACGGGCCCTGCAGATAGCACCTGCTCTTCTCCCTCTTGCCCTGTCTTTTCTTGGGCCATGGAGTCCACCGTAATGGTAATCGGAATCAGTTTGAGGATTGAAGAAAGAAGGTTTGGGTGTGAGGATGAACGGACCCAAGTTAAAAGGTTGGGACTGCATATAAGCCCAGGAGCTGTATCCACTGCTACGTTGACCCAAGCAAGCAACTTCCACCTCCAGGTGAGTATTAGTATTGAGTAGTAGAGTAGAGAGTAGACTATAGACTATAGATTAGAGAGCATGCTATAGACTATAGAGTAGACGAGATCATAGAGTAGTCAAGATTATAGATTAGACTATAGAGTAGACAAGACTATAGAGTTAGAAATAGAACATAGAGTAGAGTACAGAGTAGAGTATAGAGTAGAGTACAGAGTAGAGTATAGAGTACTATAGAGTAGAGAGTAGAGTAGAGAGTACAGATTATAGAGTAAACTGGTATATAGTACTATAGGACACAGAGTATAGGGTAGAGTACAGAGTACTATAGACTAGTGAACAGAGTAGAGAGTAGAGTATTGACTGTAGACTAGCGAATAGAGTTCATATAGTAGAGTAGAGCAGAGAGTAGAGTACAGAGTATAGAGTATAGAGTAGTGTAAGGAGTATAGACTAGATTAGAGAGTAGAGAGTAGAGAGTAGAGAGTAGAGAGTAGAGAGTAGAGAGTAGAGAGTAGAGAGTAGAGAGTAGAGAGTAGAGAGTAGATTATAGAGGAGAGACTATGCTATACAGTATAGAGTATAGAGTAGAGAACTAGAGTATAGAGTAAATTGGTATCTAGTACTATAGGGCTTCGAGTAGAGTATAGAGTAGAGTTCTATAGAGTAGAGTGAAGTACTAGTATAGAATTAGAAGTAGAGGACTAGAGTATAGAGCATTGATTAGATAACTATATACTAGACAAGAATATAGAGCATAAAGTATTATGGTTTCCAATAAATGAGTTTGGTGACTTGGGCTTAGAATCAATCCATGGCTACAATTGAAATAAACTCACTGCTATACTCTAACACAGAGTAGAATATAGAGTAGAGTATAGACTATAGAGTAGAGAGTAGAAGACTGTTTAGAGTACAATAGAGTAGACCATAGAGTGGATCACAGAGTATATAGTGGACTACAGAGTATAGAGTAGAGGCTAGAGTATAGAGTAGAGGCTAGAGTAGAGTATAGAATATAGAGTAGAGGATAGAGTAGATTATAGGAGTAGGGTAGAGAGTAGACCATAGGGTATAGTGTATAGAGTAGAGTAGAGTAGAGTAGAGTAGACTATAGAGTAGGACAGTGTAATATCTAATACTACTACTTTAAAAAACAGTTTTAGACTACAAAACTCATACTAATCATATTCAGTGTATAGAAAAGTGTGTAGAGTCTAAACTGGTGATTTTTGATTTCTTTTCGATTTTTGATTTCTATTCGATTTTTGATTTCTATTCAATAAAAAATATTATAGAGTATATAATACTAGATTGTTTTGCTCAGTCTGTCTCTGGATGAGGTATTCTTGCGAGCTCTTTTGCCATGTATAAGTCTCTTCAAAGAGCCAGAGCCTTGTCTTTTTGATTTTGACTTTCTGATTTTGTTCAGATATTTATGTTTGACTCCATGTTTGATTTTGGCTCCACTACCTCTTCTCCAGTCTGGGGTTCTAAAGACCAGGGTTTTATTTTGGAGCTGCTCTTTTTCGAGCCCCACCTCTTTGGAATCCTGTTTATTGTTTTCTGGGCAATTTTTAGCGTCATCCCACTCGTCCATCTCTTCAGGAATAGGTGAAAGGAACGTATAGTGGTGACAAGGTGGAGTTCGAGGACAAGAAAAGTCTTTCTTGGGGTCCTCAAGTGCTGGAAACGAGTTATCTTCATCAAAAGACTTTTCACTTGCAGTAGGAGAAGCTCGATAGAGAAGAGAGTCCAAATCAGCCGAGCTGGTTTTATATGTGGACTCCAATTGCGAGAAAAGCTTCTCGGTGTCGCAGTGTTGCTGCACACTTTTTGGGTGCAAAAGTTGCGCGCGCGACAAGATATATGCATCGCACTCTTCTATGACAGAATCTGGGGGTTTGATCTTCTTTGGTTCGCCCCAGAAATCAATCTCCGGCTCATCCCAGCTATGATCCTCATACGTTTCTTCCCATTGCATTTCAGGGATACTATCGTTTTCTTTGAATAAAAGTGCATAGCTGTTGGTCCGGTTCCTTGGAATATCACTTGCCTTTAACAAGTCGGCCGAAGGTTTCCGTGGGGAGCTTTGCAGAAGAATTCCATGTTTTTGAGCGACATTAATCTCGTTAGCAAATTCTTGGTATTTAGAATCAACAAATAATCCGCCTGCATCGTTGTAGTCTTCGTCGTCCGAGTTGTTTCCATCCATCACTGGATGTCTGGCCGAATTGTAGTAGTCGGTGCCCCGATTTTCGTGGTTAAAACGGTCAAATTCTTGAGTTGGTTTAAGCAGAGCAATTTCATTATACTCTTTAAATTTGCCGTGAGTATCCAGCGTAGTTATGGGCTCAAGCTCCGAGTGGGGCTCAATCTCCGAGTAGGGTTCAATCTCCGAGTAGGGCTCAATCTCCACGAAGGCCGCAATTGGTGGATACGGCGAAGCCAAGTGGGGACTGGGCTCAGGTCCGTCATTTTCTCCATTGTCGCTGGGATCATAGTCAAATTCCATCAGATGGCTCCAAGCATTTGGAGGAGGGGTTGGGAGATTCCAAAGCAGCACAGAGCCAGAGTTGACTGGGAACAGGTTATTCTCTGGGGTATGCACAGGAGCAAGTGCCACAGGAGCAAGTGCCACAGGAGAAGAAATTGTGGGATATAAAATATTTTCAGTGAGTTGAAAGTCCAGAGGTTCAGTATTATCAGGGTCCGGTGTTTTAACCTCCATCGAGTCGATACTAGTCTGGTTGGTCAGATTCATGGTACTCAAAAAAGTGTTCATTTCAAACGGACTATCATTGAACAGTGTAAGCTCCGACATCAGCAGAGAAGCATTGACGGTTCCAGGATCGGATTCGGGCGGAGAAAGAGCCCCAAGCAACTGGTAGTCTTCGTTACTAATCCCCAGATTCACAAATGGGTCCGGAGGAGGGTCTACCGGAGGCCAAGTCCCAGGCATTGGGGAACTGGAGTCAGGTAAAGCCAGACCTGGGACTGAGTCAATGTCCATTGCGGCCTGAAAGTCGAAGATCTGCTCTACAAAGGCAGAGGGGTTAGGAGCTTGCATTGAAAAAAGGAAGAAGAGTTGGGAAAGTCTGGAGTCTGGAAATTCTGGAGTCTAAAGTCTGGAAAGTCTGGTACTCAGTGTAAGAGTCTGAGTCTGAGTCTGAGTGTAAGTTTAATTTGGAAAAGTCTATAATTCTCTGGAATAAAGAGTTTAGTAAAGTAAGGTGGAGGTTCAAAATTTGGGGACAGACGGGATTATAAGGTGCATACAGCCCAAGAATACATCCTGTCCAAAGCACAAACACTTCTATGCCACAAATCCAAGCCACAAAAAAATAGAAATAAATAAAATAGAAATAAATAAAATAGAAATAAATAAAATAGAAAGAGATAGAAATTTCAGAGATTGAAAAAAAAAAAAAAAAAATTAGGGCTTTAAGTTTTATAGATTCCCCAGATTTGCACCCAAACCAGCCAAACACGAACTTCAAACCAAAACTGCCAGACCAAAAATGCTGCTTAAACAGAGCATGGCTTAGCAGAATTATTTTGGATAATTTCGGATAATTTTGGATAATTTTTGTAGCTAATGGATTCGCGTTTTGTCTTAAATACGCACTCGCTCTAAAAAACGAGCACTAAATGCCAGAGATTTGGAAAAAAGAGCCAGAGATTTGGAAATAAAAGCCAGAAAATTGGAAATAAAAGCCAAAGATTTGGAAATAAAGGAGTAACTAAAAAATAAGGTGGATGAAAATCATGGAAGAATTCTTATCGGAGAAATTCATATATATATGAAATTTTTTGGGTGAATTTTGGACTCTAGTACACCTGGCCATGGACTGACACCAGTTACTAGAGATATTTATACGATGTTTTAGACGAAGAATTTCTAGGAAATAAGTTTTTTAGACGATTATTTTCTAGGAGATATCGGTGAAATCTATTATAAGCATTGGTAATAGAGACTTTTAATTGGTAGTTTTGGAAAGAGGAGTGTATATAGGTGGATGTAGGAATTATAATGGAGTATTGGTGGTGTACTGGTGTGAGCTGTTTAAATGTGAATTTTAAAGAATTGATTGGGTGTCTGGGATGAGTTAAATTCGTGGTTCTTATGGTTACATACTGCATATAGATCATTAGAAATCTAATATACACTACTAATCATTATATACAGGTCACCTGGGGGTCGGTATCTAAGGTTCCCGCAATAGCATACAAACTAAATTTAAACTATAATATCACAGTAAGGTTTGTATAACGATTGTCAGTTTTCAACTTGTTTAACCTTGTGAGTCGCCAGAAAAGTCTTCTTTCCTTGTGCTATGGTGCATATTCCGGTATATAGCCTCTTGAGGTACATGCACATCCGTACATCCCATACAAGTTCAGACTAAGCAAGGTGCAGAATTATAGTCAATATAAATTAAAAGGATTACTTTAATTTGACTATGAAGTAAAATTAATCCTAATATACGAGATTTAAGCAATTACATGACTAATCTGCAGGACTGGAGTTTTTGAAATGTTTCATCATTTATATCTCTATATTGTATGCAGGATTGGATTAAATCATTTGTTAAAGATTTAAAACTAAGCTCGATTTATACTTTGACCATTTGTTTCTACTATCCTGCACTTAACATCTGATTTAAATAAGTCATTATGGTACTGCATATACACTATAGTTTATTACTCTAATAATTTCCCGATTTGGTCAAATCATACTATTAGTACTACCCTAATCCTCTATAATTCTTCTTAATGTATGAATAAGTTATATACAGGTTGGAAAACTATAATAGAAAGACTATGTAGACTATATGGACTGCACACACATCATACGTATCTGTAGACAGGTATTTATAGGTATATGCAGGATCGGTTAGAATCCACAAGGACTGCACATTCCATGTCAACTTCTGAAACACCAACAAATCTGAAACCAAGAAATCTGAAACACTCCTGAAACAAATGATTCTATATCTGAAACAAAGGCACTTTATTCTTTTCCAAGGTACTGTGGATCCGCACCGGAACCAAATAATACAGTAGTTTTAACCCAGGGTTCCTGCATAGCCTTATCGATAAATTTATTTCCTAAAGTGGAAATCACATTCCCCGGGGCGTATAAGGTGGCCAATTGGCTTAAACTGTGAATTTTGAAAAAAAAAAGGACCTAAAATTTACTAGTGGTCCAGTGTCCTGCATGTAGCCCGTGAAACTGGTTCTAATCAACCAATAAATCCATAAGCTCTTGATCTTGTTGGTAAAAAAACATCGGTGTCCATCTTATCAACTACTACTTATAGCTGAGATATATTATTATGTTTGGATGCAAAAAGATTGCAGCACCACAATTTCACACATGGTCTCCCACTGCATTACTCACTGTGGCCCTAAGTGGCTTGACTAACGTTGATCGGACGGGAAACAGTATTTTCCACTTGGTATGGCCGCAACCGAAAGTAAATTTTTATGCTTTTTTATACTCTCAATTCTCCCCCAACTATACACCACTATAAACTATAAGCAAGACGGACTATTATATAGGTATAGCTTTATGCACAGGCGTAGAGGAATTTGCATACACTATGGGCATAGGTGTATTCTGTAGAAGTAACCATGAGGGTATAAATTGAATGTAGACTGTGTAGTGTGAATTGTAGGTATTGATAGACTTGGGCATCTGGATATAGAGAATGAGTAATAAGCAAATTTGATTGCAGAAACCCTTTTCTTTTGAATGATCATGCAGGACTTTTTCCCTAAAGTTTAATGGGTGTGTTGGAATTTGACGCTCCAAAGTCTTCTGTATTTATCTCATTTTGGTCCTGCCAACCGCGTACTTGCATATAGTGCCCGCAGCATGACTAGCACTGAAATCACCAATTTTACCTGGTTCAGAGACAAATTCAATTCTTGGATCATTTCTGTCTGCTAGGCATCCCTAAATGTTGGGAGATCTCGAAATCACTATTCAAAGTCGGAAGCAAAGCTCCAAGACTACTTCTATTGTCTTCTTGGTAAAGCAGTAGTATATTAGGGTAAGCAGTAGTATGTTAGGGTAAGCAGTAGTATATCAGGATAAGTAATCAGTATGCAGTTGTAGTGAGTAGTGAGTAGTAGTAGAAATTGACTTCAGGAGAATTCCTCGGCCTGTCCAATTCACAGAGGACACTTCAGTATAGTACCCAGTTCAATCCAGGTTTAGTATTCCAATGTACTAGAGTAAAGTGTAGTCATTAGTCTGGTGTAGTCAGGAGTTCATAGTGACCAATATTTTGTTACTAACACCTTTCAATTCCTCCAGAACATTTAGGTGTTGTTGTATCTAGGGTCCATATCCCAAATTTATAACCCACGAACGCAAGAAGATACTAGAAGTATTCTTTAATTGAATCTGCTTTCTTTTCTCTGGAACATGTTGGGGAGTGTAAATGGGGAGTATAAATGGGGAGTGTAAATGGGAGCTTCATATCCATGAAATGTTTGCATCTCATTAATTTCTCCTTCATTCATTTGTTCCTCATCCAATTCCTTCTGCGTATTTGCTGTCTTGTTCCATTTGTCCCTTCCTATATTCTAAAAAAAACCAATAAAGTGTACCAATTACCTTCTCCCCCACTCCATTTCCTACACTGGCAACCCCATGTTTCAAAGTATATTCCTATACAATGGGAAGTAATGGCTATCGGTAATAATATCCGAAAAAGGAAATAATGGATGATGACTCACCGGCTTGACTTTCTCATTACTCGTTCCGTACAAGTACCTGCCCGAATTCACCCAAATTGTGGAGGCCACCACAAATACCAAGAATTATATATTTTTTTATTGTTTTGAGTGATTCTGAAAAGCTTTTTCTATGGTTTTTTTTTTGCCTGCTTCGAAGGACATGGTATCACTCATAAGGCTGTTGATGACTTGTTTTGGAAAGGCTCTTTTACCGCCACCGAAAACTAAAGAAAGTGAATTCTTGTATCATGGGCTTAAATAATGGATAGAAAACCGGACCCACGTGGACTCAGATTTGTTTGTCCCTGGAGATTCCGCTCGGTTGGGTGACGTCATGTCAGCCACACAGCCCAGCTTTTCCTAAAAAAAACGGATATACTGATTTTGGGATAATTTCAGAGATGAATTGGGCTAGAAAGGTTAATTTTTGAAGCAAAGAAATAAATGTCTTCTTTACTGTTAATTATTGTTGGTATTGAAACCCGTACACCATACCCTTATCGTTGGTCAATTCCGATCAAAATGCAAAGACCCAAGCACATGATTGTCAGCTGCATACTATATACAGTACGGTCCTTTTTAACAATAAAATTGTCTCATAATGAATTAAAGTCAATTAGTCACGCGGTTCTTTGGGTCACATGAGAGATTAAATCTTCCTTCCATCCCTTGAAATTGCTCACTTGGGGGGGAAAATTCATTAAGTTATTTTTAAGAATTATCCATTTTCCCGTTTTAGCCATTTTCACTTTTTTAAAATTGAGTTCTTTAAGTTCTGGTTTGTTCCCCGGAATTGAGGTCTGGTTTGTTCCCCGGAATTGAGGTCTGGTTGTTACCCCGGAATTGAGGTCTGGTACCCCGGAATTGAGGTCTCGTGCGGCCCTCGTAATTTAAGTCCTGGTGCGTCCCTCGTAAATCGTCATATTAGGTGTAGAGATCCATTGATGCGCGCCTTACTTCACATAAGGGGTACTCCTCAGAATCTGAAATAATCTAAGGAATTCTATGGCCCGTGGTTTACGGGTTTCCGGGCCCAAATCATTGAATTCATTTACAATATTCTTCTATGGCCAAAGGGATCGTTGCAATGGACTCAAAATGTATGCACAAGTATGCATCGCAAGGGAATGATCACCTGTTCCCATAGCCATTGTTAGGGGCTAGGCGTGACTGCAAAGCCAGATTTGGGGGTACAAAGCCAAGGTGGGGTTGTGTCTTTGTGACTATATAAACAAGCCGATTCCCACTTTTTTTTTTTGGCTTATAAACCAGGCTTTTTTCCACCGCTCGCCACTTCAAATCCACGCCTTCTTCTCCACCTTCCACAATGAAGACAAGCAACTTGTTTTTTGCTTCTTTAATTGCTTCAACTGCTTGGGCAGACCCTTCGAAACCATTGTTATTTTTTGCAAAAGTCGAGGGGACTCTTATGCCGCTTTCCCGAACTATACTTAGTCCTGGAATTAATGCATATTCTTATGGCGACTTATCCAAAGCTACTGAGTTTTTTTTGGAAGATGAATCCGCCGTCAGTACTGAAAAGATCAAAAGATCTGAAAATTCTGAAAGTTCTGAAATTTTTGGTTTGGACGAAAATTCTGACCTTTTTGGTTTGGGTAATGCTGTCCTCCAGTCGAAATTGCAGCTTGATGATGACAAGAAGGTGCTCAATTCGATCTACTACTCGTGCCCGGTTTCGGGCATGAATATCATTACTGACTGGATCTTATCTGAACATTGTACCCAGACGGACATTTACTTCTTACATCACGACAAGACAAACATCCAGGAAATTAGGCCCGTGATGGAGCACATGCCCGAGAGAGAAATAACTGGTATCTCTTTGGAAGACCAGAAAAATGCTTCCTCCCCGGACTTGCCATGTATATTCCATGCATTGATCGGTGGTCGCTTCATTCCCCTTGGACACCATGTATATCCCCTTCCTGGGAACAATTACAGTGCGCTCTGTTACGGACTGACATGTAGCGACCCTGTGGAGTTCATCACGGAAGGTTCCTACGCTATTTCCATGCACACAACAAACAATGGGTACGTTGGGTTGGTCGCTGCATTCCTTACTTTTGGCAGTACCATGGATCCGATCGACTTAAGGTTGGATGCTGATCGCAGGCTCCGCAATTCAAATTACTTTGTGTGCCCGGGCCCTGCCGGGATTCGACTCATTACTGCTTATCCGTACGTACCTGCCTGTTCTCCTATTCAGCTCTACCTCTTACATAGCGACGGAGCTGTGAATGCTGAAAGTGTGTCTGAAAAAGAAAAGAGAGGGAGAGAAGAAGTAATCGAGGAAGAAAAGGTTGAGGAAGAGAAGGTTGAGGAAGAGAAGGTTGCAGAAGAGCCATTGTTTGATTGGTATAAATGAAGTGGAATTAGGATGAAACCTGTCCGAAATAGGAATGATCTGTCCGAAATAGGAAAGAGTCCAGTGTGATTGACCTACTGAGTTTCACTGAAGGCTATATTGATGTACGAAAACATGCATTCGGATCTCGTCGCCTCGAAATCAAGGCTGGATGAAGTCATTGTTCAAATTACTTGATTGTCCAAGAATCATTTAACAGGAAGACAAGACCTGCAAAGTAGACAGTGAAATTGGTGAAATTGGTACAAGAATACAGACCATAATAGGGCAGTAGGTCCATCAAAGTAGAAACATGGTAATATGCAGGATTTCAAATTCCGAGGTCCAGCAAAGTACTTATGCTCAGAAACTTGTGCATTTTAGAAACAGAATTGTATCTTAAATCCTCTTAGTTCATTTGTTGAAGTTCATAGAATGGGAGTTGGTTGAGGTGGGGCCGGAAAGGTGGTTAATTCCGAGGGACTTGTATGCAGGACCAAGTAATTATATGCAGTTCCGACCCATTAACTCAGGTCCTTCTATCCTCCCCAAAAAAACCATAATTGCATGTGTATGGTCCAATGTAAATTCGGCGATGTGGTAAGAGAAGATTTGGGCTTTGGGGACCTATAATCTGGTGTGTGGGGGGAATTAAGTGGGAACGTGGTTTGGTGGTGCATGTCACGTGACCATTCCGAGGGTATAGTCACCAGTCCTACCAAGAACCACCGCAATATGATAACTACTGTTCGTACTCATTAATCACTGACTTTTAATGGATTTCTTCTGTAACTTCATCGTGTCAAGTGTAAACTAGAACAGTGAAAATTAGAACAGTGTAAATTTGATCACAGTAGAAACGATCATTGATTCTGAACCGTCTCTAGTCCTCCATTTCCTTAGTATCCTCCGCTAACCTGTTCAAGACATCCATAAAAACCTCAACACCTGAGCTCCATCTCCAAGTATAGAAATACCTACCTAGAACAGTCTCTTTATCTCTGGTCTATATCCAGGAGCGACCACCCAACTTCTATTATACACCAATAGATAATTATCCAATATTATCTATATTCACCTTATAGTCTAGATCCACTCTGTATCATACATATATGTACCTTTGGTATACCTGTATATGGTTATGTAAGTGTACGAATCCCACCAATTCTGTACGTATCTCTAGGATCCAGAAATCTATAAATATCTATAATTTCCTCTAGTTTCTTCCAGTTTCTTTTAGTTTCTAAAAACGTTTGAGTGGATAATTTCTCTAACAGTAGTGAATCTTGACATGCAGGCCACCACACGTGACCTTCCCAATCCAAATCCACCCTCCCCAATATACAGTGAAATAGTCTCAAAATTTTCCATATTCTAGTCCATTGGACCTCTATTTATAAACTTCGCGGTGGCAAACACGTGGGTGGCAAGAGGGGCAAAAGGAAGTTGGTATGCAGGTGAACGGTGTATTGGTGGAGATGGGTGTTTCAGAATGTGCGGCTGCATATGCACGTTTTTGCAACTCCTCGAATATATAAGAGGGTGTCCCCGCCGCGTAGCTCACACTATACAATTTTTGATTTATGCTAAATTATATATATGAACTTCAATATTAGAACTTTATGTGAACACATTATATGGAATATTATTATGTTTTAATGACTAGCAATGAAATAGGTACAAGGATATATTGATTAATCATAAGCATACTTAATAGCTATTATGATGGTCGAGGCGAAGATGGCTATATATAGGTAGATATCTCCTGTGATGACTATTAATGCTTACTGAACTGAGTCATACTTTTTCCATTTTCCAGCAGTCTAATAGTTGAATAGTCTACTAAACATACATATTTGGATTATCTGATTGCTGTACACATCATTATTCACTGTTGCGGGACTGCATACAGGAACCTTAACACGTAAGTGTTGAACCTGTGACTAGTGTTGACCCTTGTGTCTTAGCTATTTCATAAGCTGGAACTCTTACATAATCGGTCTCTAATCTTTTAGTCACAGTGGTACTTTAATTGCCCCTTTATTTATTTGTATTCTGGTCTGTCTCTAATTTTAGGAAATCTCTACTTCTAGGAAATCCCTAATACTGGGATTTCTCTAATACTAGGAAATCTCTAATACTAGGAAATCTCTATTTCCTCTCCTTAACTGAGCTGATTCGATCCCCGTAAAACCCCATAAGCGGACCTCCTTTCTTATGTAGTCGCACCGTGTCCCATCGGGGTTACGTCCCTCGGAGGCTTCGGCACCTCCTGCATATTAACGACCCAAAATCTGTTTCCATCTGCTCTTGCTTATATGCAGACACATGAGTATGCAGTACATCAGCAGATAATGGTACCTGACGTTCAAAACATGTCGCCTGTTCACGTCATTGGTTATGCGCACTGGTTTTGAGCACTGCGCACTGTTAAGTTTGGTTATGAGCACTGCGAACAGTCATGTACTGTTGAATCTGTGAGAAGATTCCAATCTCACGTGATTCATTATGCAGGATGCAGATGAAACAGGTGGACCTCGATAAATCCCTTATCGGGTACAAACATCCAGGGAGTCTCCGGTATATCCCGGGGATTTTATGGACATCCAATGAGAGATCTCAGATAGGAAACCCAGATGAGGGGATTAATCAGGGAGACTGGAATGTTGGGTTTGTGGACGGATGTCACAAAAAGAAGGTCTCCCGAGCTTGGAATATATATAAGGAGGAAGCTCCCCCTCAACTTTGAAGGGAATAAAAAAAAATCAGCACAGTTTGTGATTACCAGACAAAGATTTCTCAAGATATGATAGAACACAAACAACGAGATGTACAGAAGTTCAGTACTTAAAGGAGTTATTGTTAGCCAATGAGACACACGTGCCAGATTAAGACACCGTTTATGTTAACGCGCAACATGTACTACCCGCACAGGGTCCCAAGTCTTAATCTACACGCCACACACTTGAACGTTCCCACCAATTTACAACCAAAATCAGTACATCCATTCAAATGTTTGGTAATACCTGATGATACCTGATACTACAAGGCAATACCTGATAATACCTATAATACCTTATAATACCTGATGATACATGATAATACAAGGTAATACCTGATAATACATGATGATACCTGATTGGCTACTCGGTTGAGTATTGAGAATACTGACCAATGGGTATTCGGCATTAGGATTTCCTATTGCTTAATGTCCATGGCTTGTTGAATTGACTATTGATACTTTTGAAATCCACCAACTTCTAGATGTTCATGTTGTTCAGACATTTCAAGTCTCACTCCTCAATCCAGAACTTCTTCTTCATTAGAAACCCATTCGGAACCCATTCTTCATTCTTCATTCTTCATTCTACCATTCTACATTCTTCATTTTTCATTCTACAGAACCTATTGGAACGCCTAAGTCAGCATCTCTCTTGTGAGTCATTTCTTCACCTGGGCCTTATGGTGGACTGTTGTACTGAGTAGTGGTAATTCTTACCGTCTTCACCGTCTTCACGTCTTCACCGTCTTCAATACAGCGGTACTACTATCAAGGAGTAAGGCTGTTCCAGAACTGATCCTTAGCCATGAGTTGTCGCCATAGTTAAGGTACAGTACAGCAGATCGACTTGGATATAGGAGAATAGAGTATACGAAAGAATACAGTATACGAAAGGATAGAGTATACGAGAGGATAGAGTCTAGTACAGAGTATGGTATAGAGTTGAGGATAGGACAGATAGGAAGCTCTTTGGTTGGATATGAAAACAACTTTAATGGAGCATTGCTATTGGTATCAGAATCAGTATTGGTGTTATTCTGGATATTCTGGGGAATGATACCTGATCATATTCAGTAATAGTGGAGTGCAGGAGAGTTGGTATTGATGATCTTGCCATCACTATCCCTACACCAGATCAGTCTTGGAGCAATAACCTGTGGTACTAGTCTGTACTAGCATGGGTAATAGTACTGTCTTGGATATAGTACCAGTATTTGGGTACAGTACTAATGACTAGTCTAGGACTGTTTGAAACTGGACGGAATTAGTGGATCATATTCGTTCAAATCGGGGTCGTTTAGAGGTCGATTTTGCAATAAGCACATATTGTCGACTCCTCAGGGAGACTCCTAAGGCATTAAAGGAAGATCATGCAATCACGGCTAATGGCCATTCCGGAGCGGGGAGCCTTATGGATCGCCGCGGCCTTTTGGATTTCAAGGTCTTATTCTGAGTTGGTTCAAGATCCACGGCTATTTGTTTGAAATCCCTAGGGTTTTCTTTATCCGGTATTCTTTTAATCGTTATTTTCTTTTTTGGGGTTGATCTGGATGAACATTTGAGGGGTTTGAAGTTCCATGGATCGGGAGAAGCTCCATGAATCGGGGGTTCATTGGCCGTGTTCATTGGCCGTTTTTGGGTTTTACAAAGTCACCCGTTTTGCCCGAGAATTGGGTTGTGTGAACATCTTTGGTTCCGAGGAACTGGATCTCTTTTTGGACAGATTGGTATTTTTTATTTCGACAAACTGGGAGGAATAAAAGAAGAAAAAAAAAAGAGAACAATGGAAAAAAGAAAAAAGGAAAAGAGAAAAAAGATCTACGTATCATGTAGTGCAGGTTTAAGAACGCCTTGGTGCTCGCCAGACAGTGTCACGTGACACGAGGTTCCCCCACGCCTACTGATTCATATACACATTCGAAGACCCCGCTATTTGAATACTTTCTATATCCAGCCTTTTATCTAACCATTCTATTTAACTTCCTAATAATTAGGTCATACGTTACTATGGTGACTGTTGATTGGTTTGATCCGATAGTCTAGGAGGGTACTATGTACAGGATACCGTTTATGTCTCCTGTAATATGTGTCTTGTCTGCAGGAATTGCCGTTTAAAACATTTATCATCAATATTTTTAGTATTATTAGTTAGTAGCTTGCTGTGGTGAAGTACGATAACGATGCATGCATGACGCACTAAACGCATACGAGATTGACTTGTGGCACATAACTCTGTCTTGCATGAGCTGGAACGCATGCCATTGGTCAATTGCTCGGATATCTTGGCATGCTGACAAAACTTGCCTGCACCTCTCTTGCATATGTTGTACTATCCTTGAATGTGAGTTTTGTCCCCCACCTCTGTATGTGCGTCTGTGTCGCGGCGGTCCTGCACACACCGCCTCTCTAGCCCGCATTCGGCGATTTGCGCACTTGCCCGTACTTGCAGAGTGATGATCTCACATAATCTACAGCTAGCTCTTGCATATTCATGCATGTTCCTTCGCCAATCACCCGCACTTGCATGTTGACTGTGCCACACGTTCAACACTGGAATGGCAGTAAAAAAATAGGGAACAAAAGTCCCGGTTTTTTAATAACATCTTTTGATTGGCTACTGGTTACTTCTGATGACTGATTAATTACATTGTGACATTGGTGCTTGAGTGAATATTGAGTGACCATTAAGTGCGTATTGAGTGTGAATTCTGTCATGCTGCACTCCCACTAAATCGAGAAAACCAGATTATTGGAGCTTGTGAATGAAAGGGCCGAACTCTGTATACAGGATCGCGTGATCATTTAAACGCCTTGTTCATATTGCTCTTTTGTTCAACTTTTGCCGCTTGTTCAACGGAAATTTAGGGGGTTAAATGGGTGTGTTTTTGATTCGCACGCAATGGTGGTGTACGGGTGTACTAATTGTATGGGTGGTGTACGGATGTCTTTTTTTTGACCTAACAGAGTAAATTTAAAGAACAATCAACGTATATCACCTTAATAATGGCTCGATTATGTTCGCCAATTCATCACCCGATGTTAAATTTGGCCGGCCAATACGGAATTTTTTCGCAACAATACTGTACATAGTTGATATTCCGGTATATAATCGAGGGGGACCCTGCATAAGCTCGCGCGCGCCGCGCGCCCAATGCTGCAAATCTACAAAGACGGCTCATACAAAATCCTATTTAAACCCTTCTCCACACCCTTCTCTACGCCCTCTTCTACCCATTCAAACCCATTCTACACCTTCATCATCATGGCTACCTACGGAGCAGAGAACTTCAATTCATCGCACTATAACGAGTCGCGCCCCACTTACCCTGACCGGTTCTACGAGGCCGTGTTGGCGTACCATACCAGATACGGTGGCAAAACCGACTTGGCTATGGATGTTGGCTGTGGCCCTGGATTTGCAGCCTTCAAGCTTACTGATCACTTCACAAATGTTATAGGCACGGATCTTTCTGAGCCCATGCTTGAAGAGTGTAATTTGCTTAAAGAACAGTTTTTGGCTGCCGCCAAACCTGATGCTGTGTGCAAGTCCATTTCCTTTATGAAAGCTTCGGGCGAGAAGGCTCCAGAATCCGTGGCGCCCAATTCGGTGGATTTGATCACCGCCGCCGAGTGTGTGCATTGGATGGACGTTCCCAAGTTCTTCGAGGAAAGCGCCCGTGTCCTTAAGCCTCAAGGCACGCTTTGTTACTGGCACTACCTTGACCCGGTGTTCATCGATAGCAAGGAAGCCACGGAGCTTCACATACGCTACTCGTATGGGCTGTCACGTGACGAGGACCCCTCGGGGCACGAGCGCTATTTGGGGCCCTACTTCGAAAACCCTGGCCATGACAAGTACCGCAACGGATGCAAAGACTTCCCGGTTACGCCGGAACTCTTTGAGCACGTGATCCGCCATGAGTTCGACCCCACCAAAGACGATCCCGCCAGCACACCTCTTTACATCGAGAAGGAGTTTTCGATTCGCAAGTACGATGAGCTTCTCCGCAGTTACTGTGGTTACTTCACGTGGAAGAAGGCAAACCCGGACAAACCGGATGTGTTGGACTGCCTCATGGCGGAAATGGCCGCAATTTTCGGCTCCGACTACGACAAGCCCATCCGCGTGGTGTTTCCAACGGTGTACACTCTTGCCTGCAAGAAGTAGTCAGGACACTAAAGCGGTTGAGGTGGTATGATTTGGGACTGGTCCCAAAAGAAACATTAAACAATTTCATCGTGCATTTGATTAGACACTTCTTCGGACTATAATTCATTGCACTGAATATAGCTTAGTTTGATTAATCTAACTGCTACTTCAATTCCAACTGACCTCCTATATTGTCTTACCTGCAGTATCCGAGACTTAACAACTATAGGCTATACCCTAGAGAAGCGTTCATTCTGCGTATAGTATCAGAATTCCAGACTAGAGTCCCATCACTTATAAATGCACGTGTATCATATAAATCATGGTCCTGCATATAACATATTAACCGACAATCAGACAAATTAGACAAATTCGACAATGCGACGAACAACACGATAACCTCTATAACCTCCCATATTCAGTAGGAAACATTCTATATCAATCATTTTGTTGATTATGGCACTTTAGAGAAGAAATGGACTACTAAAGTCGGATATCCTGCATATAGTCATACTACTGCTTATTTATGAGTAGACACAGTAAAAGATCAGCAATGAATTGAGTAGTATTCTTATTATGTGAAAGAACTGATTGCTTCAGTATGAAGGGTTTTTGTGGGACTATTAGAGACTAGGCTGTGTCGTGCGCGTACCATAAATTAAGAGACGTTCAAAATTATATAATCTATGGAGCTATTTCGTAATCAACGGAAATAATTAATCGATTTTATGGAAGACACTGTGAGATAAACTAAGGTGGTCCCATGAGATAAAAAAAGGTGATCCTGCTGCAAACACCCGTACACCCGGCTACCTCAGCAGAAAACAGCCCAACGCAAGCGGCCCTTTTTCAATCGTAGCATTTTAAAAATAGTATTTCTGGAATGCTGGAATTCCGGACATTACAACGAGGGTTTTGGATTTGAAAACTTTGAAGTGGGTCAAGTTCTGGTAGTAACAAATTAATCTAGTTCCGGCCGCGCCCTCAATTCCGAGGGTTCCTCTATAAATGTCAACTCTGCCCCGATCCAACGCTTTTTTTTTGGTCCAAAAAAACATCGGAATATTCGTTTTGGCGCCTCTCAAGATTTTGATGATGAACTTGGACTTTTTCCCAACTTATGTCGTTGAATTTAAGTCATTAAAGGAGGATAAATTCGGCCACGGCTACTCTGTAGGATACAAAAGAAGCTCCAAATGATGAGGCAAACCCACGACATTTTCCAGACATTTTTTTCTCCAGTTAATTTGCCCTACTGTCTGCTTTACTCACTTATATTCATTTGCACCTGTATATAAGGGTTTTCAAGCTTTTTTGGGTCCCACAGTATTGCAATTTCCATGGAATTTAACTCGGATAATATTATACATGTGAGTATGAGTATGAATACTGAAATGGTCTATGTAAAGTACTTTTTGGATGGTACAACTTGTATACTAAGGTCTTGTTACTATGTGCAGTACCATACAAACTCATTACTTAAAAACTACAACCACATTTTTGAAGAACTCATCCCTACNGATGGTACAACTTGTATACTAAGGTCTTGTTACTATGTGCAGTACCATACAAACTCATTACTTAAAAACTACAACCACATTTTTGAAGAACTCATCCCTACCCATTTTTCTCATATTTATCAAGAAAAGTCACGTGATTTGATGATACTGAGTATTCCATTTCACTTCTTGAATTCTTGTTCAACAAGATTAATTGCTATAGCCATAACACAAGCTTTCTTTCTGTATTTTTGATTGGTTAGTCGGTTTATTTAACAAATTTAGACTGATATGAAACCCCAAATCATATTTATTTTTGGGTGTTGGTGTTGAAATGTCTGACACTGAAGTTGTATTCGGCATATAGGTATTGTATATGCACACCTTGCATAGACGAGGTTTATACGTGCAGATAAACAATCATCACACACAGTTAGTACATGAGAAGGAGATAAGCGTGGAGGGTTAAACGACAAATGAAGTTCGTCTCTAATCTTTTAATCCCCCTAACCAACATTTGTATAAGTAGAGGGTCTCAATTAGCCTTCCTGCATTTATATCTAATATGCAGTCTTACATAAAAGGTCTTGCGCAACCCAAAAATAAGTCATAATTCCCAATGGACTCGTAAACAAAATCCTCTAGAATACCTCGAATTGCAATAAATAGGTATTTCCATTTTTTAACATCAAAAAATATTTTTGTCATCATCTGTCAAAATCCTTCAATACAGCAAACAAAACTCACCAATTCTTACTTAGTCATACATGATGTGTAAGACACATATTTAAAGACGTATCCAGAATGTAATAATTGTTTCTAGTATTTCTTGTTTTATATCTTGGAACTTATCTTGTACTATCTGCAGTACTGGGACTGAAAATTCTCGAGTTAATCCAAGCTTGGGACAGACTCAAGTAGTGTATATTAGTAAAACAATGATGACTCATAAGAAGGTTTGAAATTTGAAATTATTGAAATTTCAATACATTCAAATCTTGGTTATGAGCCCGGTCACGAGCTCGGTTCACATCTATATATAACAGAACTGGTGGTGTATGCAGGCTTTTATGGATTCCATACAAAAAATCAGATCATTCATCATTGGATATAGTCAAAACATTATTTTTATATCCATAGTTTGAGTTCAATTTTGTAAAATATCGATAATATATTGTGGAGATCACGTGACCTAGAGATGCTCCAAAAAGGCCTTCAAAAAATAATTAATTATTTGGAGTGGAGGGGATCGCATGCTTTATATATCTCGCCCCTCGCGCTCCTGCATGGTTTGTGGCTGCAAATAAACGGGGGCGCGGTAACAGGGAAGTATATAAAGGCGAGCTCCCCCCTGCGAATCCTCACACTCTTTTTTTCTACTGTTTTCTTTTAGTCTTCATCTCAAGTCTTCTTTTACCTTTATTATGGACTGATGCACTCGTGTGATGTCCATGAGAGGTGTATGTCTCCACTAGAGTTTATTCACTTTATGAAGATTGACTTATTCAATATGGCCACTGGAGACTTATTGATTCCAATTACTGATGTCAACAACAACTGCTTCTCGGCAAAAACGTCAATTTTATTCAAGAAAAGCACCACTGAAGTTCTAGCAAACAATCTGGAGTTCACCACTGGATCTAACAAGGCCAAGGACTTCTCCAACCTGTTCTGGGTGTTTTCTTCTAGTAACACTTGATCGGTCCGAGGAGGTTTCAGTATGCAGTGTCGAGATGAAACGGTTGCTTCACGGAATCTGTCCTTGGAGATTTTGAGGAGTAACTGTGGTATGGTCCAGATAGGGAAAATATAAGGAGGTATTCATTGGAGGAAATGGCCTCCTTTTATAGTTTGGAGAGTCTTTTATAGTTTGGAGTGCGAATCCTGACACAAACGCACAGCGTTCAGGGGCTTGCAGATGGCTGCGAAATCGTAGACTCACTGATATATAAAGGCCAAGGTGCGCTTAGTTGAAAAAAAAAATCCTGGTATTAGCTTAGCAACTACAACAATACGCATAACTAAGATGATTACTATTTCTCTTGAATTACAAAACTTAATAGAAGATCATTACACCCTGGTACCAGTCTATCAAAAGATTGTGAGCAACAACCCCCAACAAGATGCTCAGACCCAAGGAGCCACCATGGAAGATAAAGAAGTCAAATGTCAGACTCAAAGGGTACTAAATGATCGATTGTTTTGATTCTTCGAAAGAGGAATTGAAGACTCTCATGTCGATTAATTCAGTACCATTACTAGACCATTTCAGATCAGTTCAGAACCAGACAGTTGTTCAGACAAATGTGCAGCAGCAAGCGATCGGACTGCATGGAATGTCTATGATTTGGTAAGCCTATTATTAATGACTGGATTAGTCATGTTTGATCTGAAAGATTGTCTTCATGGCTATGCTTATGTCTCTGGATCTTGATTCAAGAAGAAAGAAGCCAGATCCATCATGCCATTGTCAAATCCGTGAAATGAACGATTCTTCGTTAGCCGTTAAACTCTTCGTGACTGGAGAAGTCTGTCATGGACCTTGCTTCAGACTCCAGATTCCACTTCCCACTTCTCCTCTTCCCACTTCCTCTCGGTTTGAGTGAGAAAAATTGTCATTGAACACTAGAATGGGCTCAAATCATAGCTAGATGCCACATTGAAAAGTATATATCCTTTTGGAATGGCTCTAAAGTCCAATGCGTGATTGTTGCAGTGGCCATTTAGTCGGTCTTTGGACTTCAAACAAAAGCCATGCGAACTATGGCTGCGAACTATAAATGCGAACTATAAATACCGCGCATCCCCCCTCATTTTCAGTCACCACCATTTTTCCATAAAACAGAACAAAAGACAGAACAAAAGGCAGATTAAAAGGAAGAACCAAAAATGGAAAGTCAAAAGATAAATCAAAATACTCCTTGTCGATTTAGAAATGGACTCTACTTAAACTGACTGGGGCCAGACTAGAGACTACAACCTCTTTTAGATTCATGGACCTGGAGCGCCAGGAATTCAGAAAGAAAAAAGAGAAGAAATTGTTGCATATAGAGCTTCGTTTGAGCATTTTACCGATAAGAACCAGGGGTTTTGCCCAATTGACCTTGTAAGTGGTCTCTTTCATGGAGACATTAGGGTTTAGAGTGACCGGAAGAAGAGCGTATGATGAATGAACATGAAAAGACAGTGATATATGATTGGCATGATATTTTGGATAAGTCTTGGTTTTTCTGGCGGCCTTGAGAACCACGGCAATCGGTTCTCCTATTTGAATACAAAAAAACTTTGGTTCAAGACGAGGCATCCTCTACAATGAAGCCCTGGACGATATTGTCTTACATACAATACAAACGAGAGCATATCAATAAGAAAATATATTAGCTGGGGGTTCTACAAGATATGACGCTTCTCGATCCACATAAATCTCGAGATTTAAGTGGAAATTGCCCTTGGAACAAAAAGGGTCCTGCATTTAACAACAGCATAGATACAGGAATGCATATTTTGAAGATATACCAACGAGGTTCCCGATTCAGAGATTCACTAATAAGATTAATCGAAGAAATGAAATACTCTATACACTCTGATTGCCTAGAAATATCAGTTTTACAGAGTTCTGCAGAGAATGAAAATCGGGGACTGCATATAAGCGTATATCGTGAGATGAAGTGATATACACGTCTGACGCGTACACCATGACCATGGACATGTCGGCTGAACACGTGCAATATATAGCACAGAGACTAGAATTGGAGCCTGTGACGTACCATGGGGCCTCACGTGACCTTGGCATTCACGTGACCTCGGCAAAGCTCCTACTCTCCTCATACTACGCTGCCAACAAGTCACGTGTGCTGGCGTCCTTTCTCGTGTCGGGAACTCAAAAAGGACAAACGGTGCTTAAACTCTTTGAGTCGGAGGTGGATTTCCAGGAAAACCGCCATCTCCACGTGGATTCCGTGGTCTGCATCCATGTCTACTGCCTTACTTTGACCCAAAACGCGTTTTCTCCGCTGGAAATCGCCATGGCAGAGATGAATCGTCCTCTTAAAGGGGAAACTGAAGGTTTGGGTGTGACAAAGGGTCCTGCTCTTTTTTCGGTCAAAAAAGCGGGTTCTAGGGCTACAAAACCGGAGAAAGAGACGAGGAAACCGGAAATAGTGGCTGAAAAAAGGGAAAAGACGGATAAATTACCCCAGAAAGCTCTGGAAAAACCAGAAAAACCCAAATTGGTTTATCAATCCCGCAAACAACAGCCCAAAGCATCGGTTATCTCCAATTACGTTTCCCGAAAAGCCGAAAAAAGTGAGAAAAACGCTTTGGGTAAGCGGCCAGCAGAGACTACGCCCAAATTCGAGTATAAGTCCCGAAAATTGGAGGCCAATCAGCCAAAGGAGCGGGTAGTGATGTCCAATGTGGACTCACATGACATAGAGGAGGAAGCAGTGCCCAAAAACCAGCCTTCGCATGCCGATTTGCAGAATATGTTCATGGACGATTTCTCGGATGATGATCTAGTGGAAAATGCCGTTTTGCCGGAGAAAAACGAGCCAATCATCGTCGAGGAATCTGCATTTGAAAAGCAAAAAGATCAAAACGACCCTAATGAAGTCAATTTAGTTGAGGATAACGAAGACACAACTGAAGAAAAACCAGAGGAAGAAGTTGAGGAAAAGGAGTCGATTCTTCTGGCGTTGCCTATAAAAACAACCGAAGATCCAGTGGAATCCGTGGCTTCGGAAACGATAGTGGACGACGAGGGCTACTTTACGCTGTACAAGCAAACGCCCAAACAAACGCCCAAGGCGGAGCCCAAAGCTGAGTCAGTTCGAGAAAAAGCCAAGCCCAAACCTGTGGCCAAGACTTCTAATGCCAAATCGGGTAAGGACGGGAAGAAGCAATCCTCACTTATGAATTTCTTCGGAAAGCGATGATGATGAGTGGGACCAAAGGTGCTGGAGCTGAGAGAAGCTAAAGAAGCTAAAGAAGCTAAAGAAGCTAAAGAAGCTAAAGAAGCTAAAGAAGCTAAAGAAGCTAAAGAAGCTAA
>NLAD01000822.1:0-21420 GCA_002370245.1 Metschnikowia sp. 04-226.1
GACGACTTCAAGTGTCAGTTAAAAAATTATATTAAATTAAGTAACTATTTATTGGGAGTAAAAACAATAAACCAATTTACTATAGATTTCAAAATCAAAGATAATGATTTAAATAATATTAAATACAATGTGGATAGAAATCTTATAAAAGATAAAGAATTATGGGAACCTATACTACTTGAAGCTAGATATAATTTAGAAAGTTTACTATTTAAAATATATTCTGTCGATTTATTAATGGATACTAAAGGAGCCTATACTTCAGGTGTAGACTCTAAAAGTCTTATAAAAGTTTTAAAATTAGTTGATGATAATGAATCCGCGCTAAAAGTACTTAGGGATATCATAAGTAAAGCAAATACGGTTATAGCTATTGCAAAGGGTAAAACCGATCAAGCTATAAATAGAAAAGGTATTGAAAACTTAAATATTAGAGAAAATTATAGAAGGTGATTAAAATCATCAAAGGGACATCATAAAGTTTTAGAAAGTAGAAAAATATTGAATTTAATAGGTATTGACCCTGTTAAATATCTTAATGATTTAAGAGATAAACAAATTAGTAATAATAATAATCTAAGATTTAGTATATTAAAAACTATGAAAAATATTAAATTAAATAAATACACATCCGATAAAGTATTAAGAGTCTTAATATTAAAAGATAATGGTGAACAACGTCCTTTAGGTATAGGAACTATGAAAGATCGTGGTATTCAAATGCTACTAAAAATAGTAATGGAACCATATCTTGAACCATTAGGTGATGTTGATTCATGAGGTTTTAGACCTGGTCGTAATTCATTTCAAGCTATATGTCAATTATATAATCGTTTATTTTATACTAAAAATAACAGAGTTATTAATTTAGATAATGACAAAATATTAAAAAGAATAAAACCAAGGAGTTTATCTATGAAATCTAAATCAATAAAGAAATCCCTTATTGAAATAGATAATATTAAATATAAACAAATCGATAAACCTAATAAATTTTTATTTTATGAAACTAAATGAGTTTTAGATGCAGATATAAAAGGTTGTTTTGATAATATAAGTCATGATTGATTACTTAATAATGTACCTTTACCAAAAGGTTATGAAAACTTATTAAGTAGTATATTAAAAACTACTATTGTTTCAAAATTTGATGAAGATAATTATAAAATTATAACAAAAGCGGAGAATAATACTAAAGGTCTTCCCCAAGGTGGTATAATATCTCCTTTACTTATGAATTGAACATTAGATGGATTAAATGATATTTGTATTGATAATTCTTTTATCATAAACGATAAAGGAAAAAAAACTTATAGATGGGTTAACCCAGAAAAGGTAGAATATTATAATAAAAATAATATTCCTTACAAATATTTATCTGATTTATCTACTAGAACAAAAATATCAACTCATTTTACACGTTATGCTGATGATTTTATTGTCATAGCATGTAGTAAAGAATCTTTAGATAATATCTTTATAGGTATTAATAATTTTTTAAAAGAGAGAGGATTAGAATTATCTTTAGATAAAACTAAAATAATTAAATGAAATATGAATAAGAAATTTAGTTTCTTAGGATGAACTTTTCATAATGTTAACCCTACAAAGGTTAATTGAATTATTGAAGCTAGAAGAAAGGTTGTTGGTAAATTATACGATTGAAAAGGTACTTATGTTTATCCTTCTAAAGGATCTACAACAAATTTTAGAAATAATATAAAAAAAATCACTTCTATGTCTAATACTAGGCTGGATGATATTTCTATTTTTAAAAAGTTAATTATATATATTTATGGTTGATCTAATTACTTTTCTCCTGGTCCTAAGCAAACACATATTCGTCACCATTTGGACTGATATGTATTTAAGAGATTTAGTAAATTTCTTAGAAAAAAATATAATAAAAGTTATCCTTTTTATTTTGCTAAATATTATCAAAATCCAGATGGAACTTTAAGAAATGAAATTTCATTATCTAATTTACACAAGATTAAGAGTACGGATAGAGTAAAAACAGTTAAAATACCTAAATTAGGGGATTTACATTCTGATACTAATTTGGGTGTTCTAAATATCAATAACGATTTGAGATTTACATCTATTTTACTTAATTCTAAACCTTATATCCTTAGACAAATTTTAATTACTAAATTGAAAAATGACCTTAAATCTAAATTAATCTACAAACAAGATTTTAAATGTCCTGTATGTAATCAAGAATTAGTCAACTGAAATGAATTATCTAATCTTAATTTTCATAATTCCGATTTTATTAAACATGATCACTCAGCTGATAATCATATTAGTGTTACTAAGAAGTATAATAATATTTCATATGATATTAAGTTTTCTTCACCCAATAAAAAAATTAATTGGCTAAAAGATATACAACTTGACCACATAATTCCTAATTTTATAGGTAGATATTCTAATGAAACTATAGAGTTTATTGAAGGTAAAAATAATTTACAATTAATTCACTCCGAATGTCATAAATTAAAATCAAAACATGACAAGTCTCTTTTTAATTTGTTTAAAAAAAAATTTAAGAACGAGAAATCTATTTTAATGATTGATATTATTAATTTTATTAATAAAACAACCTTTTTATATGTTGATGATCTACATAAAACTAGATTTATTAAATTTTTAAGGGGTTTATTGAATAAGGTGAAAGTATAGACTTATGGTCAATTATTATATTAGTAAGTATAGGCAAAGAGCTGTATGCATCGAGAGGTGCTTGTACAGAATCTGTGAGGGGGAACTTTCGGTTAAAAGAAATTGTTCGTCTATCTCAAGGATGGGTTCAATCGGTCTTTTAGGTTTTTTAGTGTGAAGTCATCACATGTACGTTGTAGGTCTAGATATAGATACTAGAGCATACTTTACATCTGCTACAATGGTTATAGCTGTACCTACAGGTATAAAAATATTTAGTTGAATAGCAACGATCTACGGTGGAGAAGTAAGATTAGGAGTACCTATGTTATTTGCATTAGGTTTCTTATTCTTATTTACTGTTGGTGGATTAACTGGTGTTATGTTAAGTAACGCCGCTATAGATGTAGCATTCCATGATACTTATTACGTCGTTGGACATTTCCATTATGTATTATCAATGGGTGCTTTATTTAGTCTAGTAGGAGGTTACTATTATTGAGGACCATCTATGTTTGGATTACAATATAATAAAATTTGAGCTGAAATACATTTCTGATTATTATTTATATCTGTTAATATTATTTTCTTACCTATGCATTTCTTAGGTTTAAATGGTATGCCACGTCGTATACCACAATATCCTGATGCTTTTGTTGGTTGAAATTATATTAGTAGTATTGGTTCTGCTATATCTATAATATCAGTTATTGTAGGTTTAAAAAGTGTACAAATCCAATTAGAAAATGGTTTAAATGAGGCTGAAGATATTCAAGTTACACCTGATTTCCTGGAATCTAATTTAACTAGAAATACTAGAGATTCAGATTTAGAGTTAATTTTAACTAGACCTGCTGATTTCCATACATTTAGTGAATTACCTGTGTTAATAGCACCTGTAAAATAAATAAAATATAAAAATATTCATATAATACATTAGGTGATATATTGAAAATAGGTATATGAAATTAATATTATTTTAAGGATAATGAATCAAAATTTTAAATAATGATAAAAAGATATAATTATATCAATCATAATCATGAAAATGAAAATAAAAATAAAACCTAGTGGAATGAAACATCTGAGTAACTAGTTAAATAACCAACAGGGATAATATAAGTAACGGTGAGTGAAAATATTAAAATCTTAAAGTATTGCCTAGAGGTAAGAATACAGTAGTTTCCAACTACTAAGAATATAAATAAAATTTTAGATTAAAGTACTGTAAGGGAAAATTAAGAAATAGAATAATAAAGAGCAGTCATAGTATGGCGTACCTCTTGTATAATGGGCCAGTGAGTTATATAATTTAGTGAAAAATATATGTTTATTTTTATATATAAATAGATAGATAATTAAATTATATAGGCCCGAAAGCAAACGATCTACACATGTCCAAGTGTATATATATATCTTAAAAAATTATATATATATGACTCAATAGGTAATTGTAGCAATAATTTCTAAAGAGGTGTGTGTAGTTGTGACAGACAAATCTGGTTTGCAGATAGCTGGTTTTCTGCGAAATATATTTTAGTATAGCCTTTATTATTTTTTAAACTGGTACAGCACTTAAATAACTTTGGGGAATTAGAATATAATTTTATCAAAATATTTAAACCTCGGAATCAGTTAATAATTTATATAAGGAGTCAGACTTATTGCGATAAGGTAGTAGGTCGAGAAGGAAACAACCTAGACTATTAAATGAATGTCCCAAATATTAATTAAGTGAACAAAATCTATCCTACTTTAAACGAGTTAATACTCGGGGAATTAAATTATAGACAATTAGTAAGTGGGTTTGACAATAATCAACTTTTAATGAACATGTAACAATGCACTAATTTTATATATATATATAATTTATATATTTATTAATAATAGAGAAAATATACGGGTCTAAATTAATAACAGTATTATAGATATAATGCCCTCCCTTTGGGAGGGAATACCCCAGCTTTGCTGGGGAATGAAAGTTATATGGTAGCAGAATATATAATGTAAAATTATAAAGAGATTGCTGGCTTGAGTAACGATAGATAATATAAGATTATCCCCTTATTCATAAGGTTTTACTATAAACGAACGGTCCCTAAGATAAATATAGAAGTATATAATTAATGGGTGAAAGAACAAGAAAATGAAAATGAACCGTACTGTAAACCGACACAGGTATGATAAATAAAGGGAATGGGATAACTACTTTGAATGAACTCGGCAAAATAAATCGTGCGACTGTTTACCAAAAACATAGCTTATTGCATACTAGTAATAGTAAGTATAATAAGTGATATCTGCCCGGTGTTAGTTCAATAAATATTGTTATTAAATAGATAACTTTATAAAAAACTGATAAACGGCGGTCTTATTGTGAGGATCCGAAGGTAGCGGTGCGACAAGAAGTTCGTATTAAGAATGTGGTGTAACTCCACTAACAACAATCGTATTTGTTAAATCTATCTTAACATGCATTATGAGCAATTATTTTGTATGAAGCTTAAGAGACAAAGGTGATAAGCTTTAGCTGATATAAGTGAACTCATCCAGATTAGAACGACATGATTAGTATATCAAAACAGTGGACTAAAATTTCGTTAAAGGAGAATAACATGATCAGTAGGGTTATTAAAATGACTAGAAAGAAAATCATCGCTGCAGATTTCTTTATACGATTGTAAAAAAAACAAGGGTCATCGGAATATAGCTGTAATCTAAATCGTTCAATAAAAGTCTTAATACGGGAACTTGGTAAACCTTTAACACCCCTATCCAGGAAACTGAATAGGAAGTAACATATAAAATAATTTAGCAGATTATAGAAATTGTTATACAGTGTTGGAGGCAAAGGATAAACAGAAAAAGCGAAAGGTTTTACGTAATATAAAACATATAGATAAATATCTAATTTCGAAAGAAAGCAGACTTCTGTATAAGGCTAATAGATCAAAAACGTAATTTGACTTGAATTTTAGCATTTAATTTCGTAATAAACTTGGGTGCTTATTTATATAAGAGATGGAATATTACTTCTTAATTAAATGATCCTTTCTAAATTTTAGAAGTTACCTTTATTCGAAAGGAAAAATAATAATAAAAAACTATGAAATGATAAAATGAAATTGAGACTTAATAAACTGAAACATTGTTAACAAACATGTTTTCAAAATACAAATGAAATTGGTGACAGCAATAAATAATAACGATTTAAAAAAGATGGAAGCTTTACAGAGAATATTAATAAGAAATCACTGAGCTAAATTGTTAGCTATTAAAAAGGTATTATCAACATCTGGAAGTAAAACTCCAGGAATAGATAATTTCAAAGTTAAAGATGAAATAGATATACAATATCTATATAAGTTTTTAAGCAATATTAATAGATATAAAGCATACCCAGTTAAGAGAGTAGGTTTTCCTAAGGAGAATGGTAAAACAAGATATCTGGGTATACCTACTATTCAAGATAGATGTATGCAAAGTTTATTTACATTGGCTTTATATCCATATTCTGAAACAACGGCGGATTATAATTCATATGGTTTTAGACCTAATAAATCAACTAATGATGCGATATATGTTTTATATAAAAGTCAGTTTGAAAAATCAAGTGCTTTACCTAAAATAAACTGAGTTCTAGATGCTGATATCAAAGGTTTATTTGATAACATATCACATGAATGAATCTTGAATAATATTCCTATCAATAAGGTAATCTTAAATGAATTCCTGAAGGCTGGTTTCTTTGAAGCTGGTTTGAAAGAACTTCAATCAACAAATTTAGGAATACCCCAAGGTGGACTAATTTCACCGATGATAGCCAATATTACTTTGGACGGTTTAGAAAAATATGTAAAGGACGGTTTAAAAGAGAAGAATATTTATTCTTCGATTATCTTTAAAACTAGAATGATTAGATATGCGGACGATTTTATATTTATATGTCCTCATAAATGGGTTGCTGAAAGATGTCTTTACTTTGTAAATAAATTCCTAAGCATTAGAGGGTTAAAACTTAATATGGATAAAAGTAAAATAATAGATATTTCCAAAGAAAGAGTTGATTATCTTGGATTTTCCATCATAAGGACAAACGATAATAAGAAAACTCTTATTATTCCAAATCCTGAAAAAGTTGATACCTTTATTAGAAAAATTCTTAAACTTATTAAGAAATCAAATAAACCTTATGACATTATCGTAACGCTTAACCCCATTTTAATGGATTGAGCCAATTATTATAAAGGTTGTTCGGCTACTGATACTTTTAATAAAGTGGATAGAGCTATTCATATTGGATTAATTAAGTGAGGTAAAAAGAGATTATTGACAAGATCCACAAGAGATGTTTATAATAAGTACTTCCATATGAAAGATAAAACTAAAGAATTATTCTTCTACGATAAAATAAGTAATGGTAAATTTATATGGCTATATGATCTGAAATCTGTAAAGATTAAATATCATAAATATATTAATAACTCAGTTTTCAAATTAAGAAAGACTAAATAGTAGAAATTTTAATAAATCTGAATTATTGGATGTTGGTAGACGGATAGGAAATCTGTCTATTTCTATAGTTTGAGCCGTGTGCGATGAAAGTCGCACGCACGGTTCTAGAGGGGGGAAAGTCTGAGAGGACCTACCTATCCTGACAAATTCATTGACGTATAATTGACGTCCTGCATGAATGAATAAACGATGCGATAACTGTATCCAAAGTAGACTCAGTGAAATAGCAATTGCGGTGAAATTAGTACTATTATATCATATTGATATTTTTACGCCGGGTTGGTGAAAATCCAACTTTATAGTTATATCTTAGATGAATATTAATAAATAAGAATACAATCGAATAATATTCTACTTTTTTTTTAAAAAGGTAATTTACATATAGGCAATATGTATTTTATAAATAATTATAAATAAAAGGTGAAAACGGTTAATGACATCTTAGTTAAAGACCGTCGGCAGTTGTATATGTCGCTACAGACTGGTTCACCGAGGTTAGACTGAAATGTCTGTCTAAATGTACAGTCGGATTCTGTAATATAATATTAATGTATTATATAAAGGTGAAAGATATAAACCCAAATTGGGTCTAAGCTTATTAGTACAGAAGTAATAAACCTTTATGGGTCAAACCCATTTAAGTTAATCAGAATTGGAAGATGCCGTATATCCGTAGGTTGACAAAAAGACCCTATGCAGCTTTACTATATCTTTATTTTGATTTTTACCTTCGGGTTTACTTTTTTTATTCATTTCAGTAGATTAGGTTATATTTATATTTTAAATAAAATGAGATACCTATATAAATGAAAAAAGAATCTAATTAATTTAAAACATATATGCCGGCCCTCTGGGCGGGTTATGATAATATTTAAGAAAGAGTAAAGAGGTTAGTTTCGATGGGGCGTCGACATCAGCGAAAGCATCTGATGTGTCTAATAATAATGATTTTGATAATAATCAAAACTAAATATTGAATTAAATTTTTTATTTAATAGTAAAATACGTACAATAATTCTATATGGTAAATAGAATAAAAGATTATAAGTAAGGATAACAACATAATTGTGCGATGATAATAACACAAACAAGTGAAATTAGTACATAAGTAGAGTGTAGTGAACAGGCATAAACAATTGGTATGGATGTCGATAACGAATTAAAGTTACGCTAGGGATAAAATGTTAGTCCCTTATATATAGAAATATATATTTTATAACAAAATTGGGTGAATTGCATAAAAGTCTTAATCATATCGGTATAAGATGATAACCTCAAAAGAGATAATCAACTTTATGAAAAGATAATTTGCAGCGAAGTTTATATTAGTTTCTTTGTAGATATAAAAACGTTCAACGACTAGTAGATGAGTAAACTAACAATAATTCTACCACGAGCGCCCAACATCTAAGATTTAGAAAAATATAAAAATAAATTATGATGATGACATAGTCTGAACTATATAGAAATATATAGAAGTTGATATAAAGAGATCAACGATAACAAAATTGAACAGGGTAATACCGCGTGAGAGTTGATATCGTCAGCGGTGTTTGCCACCTCGATGTCGTCTAGACTCGTCCTCCTGGTCGCAGCAACTAGGTAGGGTAGGACTGTTCGTCCTCTAAGGAGTTACTTGAGATGGGTTAATTACGACGTGAGTCAGTAATGATTTTATCATCTATGGATCTTAACTTATCTGTTGCCTTAAGTGTACGCAAGGATAATAAGGTACTTTCCTATGGTTAATTTATTTAATTTAGCTAAGAATGTTGTGTTTACATATTGAATGCATATCAAATATTAAATCCTTCAGATAAGTTTTTAACATTATAGACTATAATGTATTAGTAATTTTGTATAAGATTGCAAAAATAAACCCCCAGTTTTGCTGGGTGGAAACTAAATAATAAAATTCATATACCTTAAATATATGCCCGGCCTACGGCCGGGTAAGGGGATCATAGATTAATTGGTAAATCTTTCGCTTTGCATGTGAACAATATCGGTTCGATTCCGATTGATTCCATATTTTTTTATTTGGATAATAATTATTAAAAATTAATTAAATAAATGATTTGATTAGATGTTCCAACACCTTGAGGTGTACGTTTACAAGATTCTGCTTCTCCTAACCAAGAAGGTATCCATGAATTATACGATCATATAATGTTTTATTTAGCTTTAATATTAGGTTTAGTTTCTTATATATTATATGTAGTTATAGTTGACTTTAAAAATAATAAATTTGCTTATAAATATTTAAAACATGGACAAACATTAGAGATTATATGAACTATTTTCCCAGCTGTTATTTTATTATTAATCGCTTTCCCTAGTTTTATATTATTATATTTATGTGATGAAGTTTTAACACCTGCTATGACTATTAAAGTTGTAGGTTTACAATGATATTGAAAATATGAATATTCTGATTTTGTATCTGAAAAAGGAGAAACAATTGAATTTGAATCATATATTATACCTGAAGACATGTTAGAAGAAGGTCAACTAAGATTATTAGATACTGATACTTCTATAGTTTTACCTGTTGACACACATGTTAGATTTATAGTAACTGCTAATGATGTTTTACATTCTTTTGCTGTACCTTCATTAGGTATCAAAATTGATGCTGCTCCAGGTCGTTTAAACCAAGTTAGTGCTTTAATTCAAAGAACAGGAGTATATTATGGTCAATGTAGTGAATTATGTGGTGTAAATCATTCTTTAATGCCTATAAAAATAGAATGTGTTCCTATTAATGAGTTTATAGAATGATTATCTGAAGCCGAATAATATATTCATTTATAGGTAAAGTTTATATAGCTTAATGGTAAAGCAATGTACTGTTAATACATCGATTTTGGTTCAATTCCAAATATGAACGTTATATGTATATATTATAAAATAATGGTTTTATCATTATTTAATTAAAAATAAAAAAAAAAAAAAGAAATGAATTTAATTAGTGGATTATCAAGTTTATTAGCTATGGGTTTATTATCACCCGTACAAAGTATTTTATGATTAATTATATTATTTGTTAGTACTGCTATATCATTATATAATCATGATTTTATGTTAATGGGAATTTTATATATTTTAATTTATGTAGGAGCTATTGCTATATTATTTTTATTTATATTATCTTTATTAAAAATAGATTATATTCCACAAGGTAATGTATCACCTTTAATTATAACTTTAATATGTGTAAGTTTTATACCATTAGATTTAACGTATGATTATAATGCTATAATAATGGAGTTTAATGATACATATAATGAATTAATAGTAGTAGGAAATCAATTTTATACAGAATATGCTATATTGTTAATTATAACAGGTTTAATATTGATATTATCAGTTGTAGGGGCTATAGCTATAACTAGATAAATGTTACAATTTCTAGAATTATTATTAATGTTTGTATCCGTTTTATTAGCTGTTGCTTTTTTAACTGTAGCTGAACGTAAAACATTAGGTTATATGCAACGTCGTGTAGGGCCAAATGCCATTGGTTATAAAATACAATTTTATAAATTTAAAAGTTACATATATTTCACATATTAAATTAGATTCTATAAATAAGAGATTTTCTCGTTTATCGAGGTATTAAAAATAATAATCAAATAAGATTATTTCATACTTCTATATTGAATTTAAATTCTATAAAAAATTATTTAATTTTAGATAAATAAGCTATAAAAGATTTATATAAATCCAGAAATTAAAATTTACCTTTAATTAAATATAATTTAGATACTTGTAATAATATGAATGTATCTAAAGAAAGATTATTATTTTTATGAAAAGATTTTAATAAAGGAGGTATATATTTAATTAAATAATATTTCTAATATAAATGATATAATCTTAAAAAAACATAAATTATAAATAGTAAATATTTGAGTTTATAAAAAAGATATAAAAGGAATCTTAAATATTATATAAAATTTAAATTTAGATATTAATAAACCTTCATTTACATCAATAAATGAAACTACTAAAATTTCGAATAAAAAAATATTTAGATCTTAATATAGCTACTAAAAGGGTTATAATTTTATAAGTAAAATAATTTAATAAATATGATATAATAACCCAATGGGTTAAATATTAAATGTAACAATGACTACTTTAAATAGTGATATTTTAAATGTTAAAAATAAAAAAAATAAATATAAGAAATTTATTTTAGGCCAAAGTATATCATAAATAGGTTTATCCTATAATATACGAAGTGAAAGTGAACCTTTTGCTAAAAACTATCAAATTGCGGGAACGTCTTAAAGCTATTTCAACTAAGTAAATATAGTTCCCCTTGGCATATACCGTGGGGAGGGAATATATTTATGGCACAGGTAATGACTCGTGGTATAGTAATATCGAAATAGATGTACGAAAGGAAATAGACAATCTGCAGCCAAGTACCTATTAATAATAGGTATGCTGTTCATCGACTAAATGGTAGTTGGTGTATTTTATCTGTTAATCTATATAAAATATGCTTAAGATATAGTCAGACCTTATTCGAAAGAATACAGAAATATATATATATATATTACTCGTTAACTTCAAATCCATTTTTTTGCAGGTTTATATGAGTCTCATTTATGTGAGTCGTTAAATGGATAGTTAATATTATAAATCAAGTTTAACTATTTAGGGAGAAGTATTCCTACTTTATCTAATCATATATAAAATAACCTTAAAAATATATGTATGATTAAAGGAATAGATTTGTATTATGGTGTATTAATGGCTATCGCCGACGCAGCGAAATTATTATTAAAAGAAATAATTATACCTACACATGCAGATAAATTAATTTTATTTATAAGTCCTATTATATCATTAATATCAGCTTTATTATGTTGATCTGTAATCCCTTTTGGACCAGGTATAACTATAACAGACCATAATTATGGTTTAATATTAACATTAGCTATAAGTAGTGTTGGAGTATTTGGAACTTTATTAGCTGGATGATCTGCCAATAGTAAATATTCTTTATTAGGTTCTATACGTTCAACAGCACAATTAATTAGTTATGAATTAGTTTTAACTACTATAGTATTATTATGTATTTTATTTGCTGGTAGTATGAATCTTTCTAGATATGTTGAATTACAATCATCTATATGATTATTTATACCTTTATTCCCATTATCTATTATTTGATTTATAGGATGTGTAGCTGAATGTGCTAGACCTCCTTTTGATAATGTTGAAGCTGAATCAGAATTAGTATCTGGTCATATGACTGAATATTCTTCATCTATATTTGTATTATTCTTTTTATCAGAATATGCATCTATTTTATTTTTATCTACATTAACTGTTATACTATTCTTTGGAGGTGGTACTGGTATAATTTTAGGTTTAAAAGCTAATCTATTTGCATTTACTTATATTTGAGTTAGAGCTACTTTACCTAGAGTTAGATATGATAAATTAATTAATATGTGTTGAATCATTTTCTTACCTTTATTATTTGCTATCGCTATATTATTACCATCATTAATATATATATTAGATGCTCAGATATTCATATAACATTATATACTTAATTTATAACTTATAATAGAGTTAAGGTAAATTATTACAAAAATATATAAAAGAAATGATTGCAATATTAACAACTTTGTTAACGTTTTATGTTAGTCAAAATAATATAATAACATTATTAATAGCTATAGAAATATTATTATTGACTGTTACAGTAAAAATTATCTATATCGGTAATATATTTGATGATATACAAGCTACTATCTTTGCTTTATTTATTATAATTTTAGCTGGTGCAGAATCAGCGATAGGATTAAGTTTATTAGTATCATATTATAGATTGAGAGGTAAAGTAACAAATATATTATAATGTTTAACTTTTTAACTTTTATTTATGAAGAAACTATACATATAAATTTAGGTTCTTGAATATCATTAGGTAATATTAATATTAATTATGGTATTTTATTAGACCCTTTATCTATGATAGTTATGGTACCTGTAGGTATAGTCTCTATGGCAGTTTTATTTTATGCTATAGATTATATGAAATATGATCCTAATCGTAACCGTTTTTATGTCATTTTAAGTGCATTTGTTATATTTATGACAATTTTAGTTATAAGTGATAATTATGTTATGATGTTTATTGGTTGAGAGTTTGTTGGAGTTATATCTTATTTATTAATATCTTTTTGACATACTCGTTTAGCTGCCATGAAAGCTGCTTTATCTGCTATTTTATTAAATAGAATGGGAGATGCCTTATTTGTATTATTTATAGGTTCAACTTTATCATTATTTCATACAGTTGATTTTAATACTATTGAATTATTAACACCACATACTAATACTTATATTTTAAATTTATTAGCTATAATGTTATTAATTGCAGCTACAGCTAAATCTGCTCAATACCCTTTAAATTCATGATTATTAACATCTATGGAAGGTCCCACACCCGTTAGTTCATTATTACATGCAGCTACTATGGTTTGTAGTGGAGTTTTTGTTTTAGTTAGATCATCATATATTTTAGAATATACTCCTTCTATATTATTATTAATTTTATGAATAGGTGGATTTACTACTTTAGTAAGTGGTTTAATTGCAGTAGTTACTAATGATATTAAAAGAGTTATAGCTTTATCTACTATGAGTCAATTAGCTATTATGATGTTAGCTATAGGTTCAAGTGCTTATGATTTAGCTATATATCATTTATATTGTCATGCTTTCTTTAAAGCTTTATTATTTATGTCAGCTGGATCTATTATACATAGTTTTATGTCAGAAACTCAAGATATGCGTAAATATGGTGGTTTAATAGATTATTTACCTTATAGTTATGTATCTATGGTTATAGCTTCATTATCTTTAATGGCTATACCTGGTTTAACTGGTTATTATTCTAAAGATATAATTATAGAATCATTATATGGAACCTATACATTCAGTGGATATATAATGTATTTCATAGCTACATCTTCTGCTACATTAACTGCTATTTATTCTTTAAGAGTATTATATTTAACATTCTATAATAATCCTAGATCTAATAAATATACATATGGATTAATACATGAAAGTAATTGAATGATAATTCCAATGACAGTATTAGCTATCTATAGTATTTTCTTAGGTTATTATAGAGACAATGTTATTTTCCATTTAAATATAGGTTTACCACATACAAACACATTTATAGAAACAGAATTTACTATTCCTACTATCTTTAAATATTTACCTATGATATTAGGTTTATCTTTATCTTTATCATTAATATTTATATATGAATTTATGTATAAAATAAATAAAACATCCTCTATATCAAATAAAGTTAATCATTTCTTTAATCAACGTATTTATTACGATCAATTATTAAATAATTTTATAATTAGACCTGTATTAGTATTAGGTGGTTATTTAAATGAATTAACTGATAATGGTTTATTAAAAGTTTTAGGTAGCACTGGAATTAGTAGATTAATTCTTAACATCCCTTTAATAATTATTATTAACTTAATTCTTAGTTTAGTTATTAATATGGCGGCCCCTAACGGGGCCGATATAAATATTCATTTATTAAATTCACCTTGGGTATTATGGTTATTATATGAATATATCTATGACTTATTACCTATGAAAAATAATATATTTTCAATAGTAGAAATAACAGGAACTAAAATAATAAAGTAACTGAAATAATAAGCAGTAGCAAATTGACCTAGTACAATAAATGGTACTTCAACATGTAATTGACCTAAGTTACCTAATAATAAGAAATTAAATACAAATAAATAGAATGATAATTTAGATAATACTTTAAATGTATTACCTCTTATAACTGATCTATCTGTAATAGGTAATATTAATAATATTAATATAGCAGAAAACATAGCTATAACACCACCTAATTTATCAGGTATTGATCTTAAAATAGCATAAAAAGGTAATAAATATCACTCTGGTACTATCGACGCCGGAGTTACCATAGGGTTACCAGGTATATAGTTGTCTGAGTGTCCTAATGTATTAGGTGAAAAGAATACAAATAAACTGAAAATTAATAGGAATACAAAAACAGTTATTAAATCATAGAACTAAATATCGATCCCTTAGCCAAACTATTAGGGTTGTCAAATATTCGTCACCGAACCGTACGTGATAGTTTCCTGATCATACGGCTCTCCATAACCTTTATTCAGATTTAGATACAAATCTCTGAGTTATATCATTAGGTATTTAAAGTTTACCAGTATGATATTTCATATGACAACTTCTACAAAGAGGAAGCTGTTTACGATTTGCCATTAAATAATCTAAAGTACCTTTGATAGGTTTTAGATCTTTCGTCATTCTTACATGACGCATTTCAGTTATATATTTACTATTACATATTAAACAATTATTTTTCATGACAGTAGCTAATGAAATACTTTCTGAGTTAAGAGAAGGGATATCTGTATCTTTAATCTTAAAATCTCAAAAATTCATTTTATAATTATCTGGTTTGAATAAAGTTGCTAATATTTTAGGTCTATTATCAGCATTACGATTATTATAATCTTTAATCTCAAACCTTTTACCGAACTTACGATAAACTTTAGCTCTAGTCGGTAAACGATATTTATGAGCAAAAGTACGTAAAACAACGTCTCTAATAATATAGAACAGATATGCAGTTAATTTAGCTTTATTAAAAGCAAATGAATAATAATTTAAGTAACCTCTAATAACACGATTAGCTAATTGTATTATTTGTTGAGGTTTTAAACTTAATCAAGTAAATCTCGATTTACCTACATGTTTTTTAGGTTGTATTAATAGAAACCCAGCTTTAGTTAATTTAGTTTTAATTATGTCCATAGGGGCACTAAAAACTAAAAAATCAGATGAACGTTGAAGATATTTTCCACATTTATCATAGGTTGTAACACTTGAATGTTTAATATAAGTACCTAAAAATAAAATACGGTTTTTGTATGAATTAGTTATTTTGGTTTTAACAGGAGATACAGTCAAACCTAACTCATTTAAACAATAATCTTTAATTTTATTTAAAATTAATATAGAATCTTTATAAGATCCATTAATAGCTACAATCCAATCATCTGCATATCTTATATATTGTAATTTACGAGTAAACTCATTTCTTTTGTCTCTATTAATACTCCTTAATTCGATAGCTAATTTTCTTAGAGTGTCTGAATCTTCCCCTTGTTTACGGGCTTTATCTAATCTATGTTGACAACTTCTGTATTTACTATCATAAACATTATAGGTTCCTTTATAATCAAATTCATCTTTAATTTTCATTATGAATAAATCCAACTGATGAAGATAAATATTAGCTAATATAGGACTTATTATTGAACCTTGTGGTGTACCTATAATATCTGTTTTACGTTTATATTTAAATAAGTAACCCGCATTTAATGATTTTCTGATTAATTCAATAAATCTTTGATCACTAATTTTATTAGATAGTAGATCTATTAATTTGTCATGAGGTATTTCCTCAAAACAAGCTTTAATATCTCCTTCTATTCATCAAGTACAACCTTTGAATGTTGTAAATATCTTTCTTAATGCAGTATGGCAACTTCTTTTAGGACGAAAACCATGTGATACATCAAGAAATAAAGGTTCATAAATAGCTTCTAATACCATACGAATTACTTCCTGAACTAATTTATCTTCAGGTTTTCCTAATGTTACAGGTCTTAATTCATTTTCATCTTTAGGTATAAATATACGTTTACAAGGTGTAAATTTAAAACTATTGTTCTTTAGCTTCATGATTATTGAATCTAACCTTTCTTCCGACATACCATCTAATGTGGTCGGTTTTATCCCAGATGTCATCATACCGGGTTTAAATTTCTCATATGCTGTTCTTAAAAGATCCTTGTTTAATATATATGTTTTATATAATTGACGATCTATTATTTTATCTGGGTGTGTTTTAGATCTAGTTCTAAGACTGTCTAGACTATTAAGTACATTTTTTGAGCTTCCTGCTTTTGTACTCAACATTCTTAGACTAAAGGTTACTGGTTCACTTCATTGGGTATTATTAGTACTTCATAGAGAATTACCTCTATTATATTTCATTTCTGAACCAATTAATATTGAACCTCTGTTCGCATATCTATTACTAGACTTAGCGAATCCCGTAGTTGTGTATCTCTCTAAGATTTGGTCCTTAGGTTCACCATTCATTACCTTGATTATAGTATTACTATAATTGGAATCTATACCTGTATTACTGTTATCTTTAAAGCCTATATCAGTAGTATAGATTAACGCCCTATAAATAGCATGACGATCTCCTTTCTTTGAGAGCATTGGTAATTGATGTTCGAATAGTATAATTCTAACCATAGATCATTCACTTGAACCTCTTTTAATTACTATCTTAATTTTTATTATGAGACCCTTTTCTATACATGCTCTGTTTAGCAAATGTTTTCACATGTTACCTAAGTATAGTAGTGTAAATATGTTTACAGAATATTTGTTGCTCTTTAACAACTGAAGAGAAACACCGCAACGGCGCACTTTAAAAATAAAGTAACTATGCATAGGTATTCTATCTAAATTTCCAGTTATTCCTACAGGATTTGAAGAACCATGTATATGTAAAGCTATTAAATGCATTACAACTAAGGCAGCTAATATAAATGGTAATAGGAAATGTAAAGCAAAGAACCTTTGAATTGTAGGATTACTTACAGAGAACCCACCTCAGATAACACTATTCACTACCATTTTGTATTTTTTTAATTCCCCAGCAACGCTGGGGGATGTCCCACCTACGGGTGGACTATCTATACTTACTTATAATTACTTATAAGGTTAGACTATTTCATCATCCCTAAGGATGTAGGGCGCTCGTGTTCAAATTATTGTTATATTACTCATTGATTAGTCGTTGAACGTTTATAATCCTTATATCACGGAACCGTTAGAGGCCCGATTAATAATATCATATAGATTATACTTCGCTACATATTATCCTTAATTTAATAAGGACTTCTATATAATTCACCCTATTTTTCCAATATGTTTTACAACATATGGCCGCTTAATTGAGGTATTTTATATTTTTATCATAACCCCGCGTAGCGGGGGATTAGATCTCTTTAGATTTTAAATCTACTACTTATTTTTATATCTAATAATCATTTTTTATATTCTATATTTTTATAACCTAATAATTCATATTTATTAAAAAAATTAATCACACTTTTGATATCTTTTTTAGATGATATAGTTAATTGTGTATATTTATTCTTATTTATTGATATACCTTTATTAATAAATAATTCTTTTTTTATACATTTAAACAATTCAAAATTATATTTTTCTTTTAATTGAAAACATATATAGCCCGGCGTAGCTAGGATATTTTTTGATATAAATGAACCTTTAACCATAGTAAATCCTACGATTCAATATTTAAAATAATCTAATTTATTAAATCCATGTTTTATAATGTTATTATTTATATAATTATCTATATTAACTTTATTTAATTTAAGATCTGTATAATTAATTATATTATTCTTAATTATATATTTAGCTAATAAATATTCTTGTTGTCTTGTATTAGTTAAAAAATTTATATTATAATAATCAAGCATAGGAATTAATTTATATTTAATATCTGTAATATTAATTTCTAATCTAGCTAATTTATTACCTTTTTTAGGTGTTATAGAATTAACATTACCTAATTTTAATTCTGATTGAAATAATTTTAATAAATCTAAATCAATTGAAGATAAATTTATAACTAGTGATATATATATATAACTCCCACCCACAGGGTGGGGATACCCACGCGTAGCGGGGGCATTTACTATTATATTATCTTTATTTAATCCTGATTTTTTAGTTACTCTAATGTTTCCACCTCCATCTATTAAACCAATAAATTTTGATAATAATATTTTATTATTTAGTTTTGTAACTGTTGGATTCCCTTCTTTAGGGTGGTTATTAAAGGTATCCCCGGCAAAGCTGGGAGATTTATTATTAAAAATAAATAGTAGAGATAATGGTAATAAGATTAACGGTACAATATCATTTCCTATAAATGGTATAGCTGATAATAGGTTAGTTATAACAGTTGCCAATATTTAAATATTATTTATCCCTTATAAAGGTTTAAATTACTATCTATTATACATTCCCCCATTTGTTTTAGTGGGAATTAAAGAATTCTTAGTTATTTAAATGTTAAAATAAATAATACCATGTACTTAATAAATATATATATTATCCCCGGTGTAATACACCGGGAACGATGTTTATACCTTCATAGAAGACAATTTTTTATATATGATACCTTATTATAGGTAACATATTTGATACCTCCGCTATTAGCGATGGGTAATTGTTTAATAAGCCTTGTGTATAATAAATGTTATAATAATTATTATATAAATATCCGAGTGCACATTAAGCATCATTTCAGACACCCATTATTGGACCACTCTGTAGGGATATTATAATCTACCCACGGTCTTTTTACTTAACATATAAATTTGACCAGTTTTCAATAATGTTGCATTATATACCACCCACAGCTAAGCTGTGGGTGTAACTTATTTTTAATTATATATTGATATAAGTTAAAGTTTTAATTAACCCATATATAATACTATATTATAATATTATCCTTATAAGAGGATTAATCTAATAAGAAAAATGTAATAATGACAGCCTTAGGTAAGGAAGACTATTGTTTTGCAGGGTCATTCATATGTTTACCAAATTTATATTTCATAGAAGGTATAATATAAGGTTTAACGATATTAACTAATAAAGGCATAGAACAAACATTAATATAAATGACATAAAATATTATATCCCCGCCGAAGGCGGGTTTTATAGATACTCCTGATTTTTCTATGGAACTATCTAAATTATATTTATCTTTTAATAAAAAAACTAGATATTCTATTTCTTTTAAAGTAAATTTATTTCTAGCTAACTTTAAACCATTCCCAAATTTACCTCAATCATTCATTATTCAAATCGCTAATGCTAAAGGAGATAAATAAATATGTAAATCAGAAGGTAAAACCTTAATTTTATTACCTAGAATGTTAATATATCATAAATTATATATATTATTAAATTGATTATAAGTTCAAGTATTAAATCTTATAAATTTTCTTATTTTTCCATTAACACGTAATCTTGTTGATATTTTCGGTATTTTAATATTACAAAACCCTAAATTAGCTATTAAACTATGTAAATATAATAAATATTCATCATGACTATCTTCTTTATAAAAGGTAATTCTAGTTCCTCCTTTACGTTTCTCTGCTTGTCCATCTCCTAATAAAGAACCATATATTATTTCTATAATAGTAGTATCTTTAAAGGGTCAGGGCTCTTTTAAAATTTTAACATTTTTTCGTTTTAAACATTCGTTATTTATGACACCTACCTTAAGGTTACGAAGGTTAACTTCGGGCAGATTTCTTTTTAATTTATCTATAAAGCAGATAATTTTTAATCTTCAAATAAACCAGAGTAATTCTACTTTATAAGGATCATTTATCCCTAAAGAAAATAATATTATAATATTTAAGGCAAATAAATTACCTCAATGGGACATCTGTCCGTATACACAGCAATAACCCATAAAGGCTGTTGCCATTGTTAATATAAATATTATAACTCCTATTGATCAAACTAATACTCTTGGTGTTTTATAACTTCCATAATATATTGCTTTACCTATATGTAGATACATAGCAATGAAAAAGAAAGAAGCTCCATTAGCATGTATGTACCTGATTAACCATCCTGCACGAACATCCCTCATTATATGTTCAACCGAGTTAAACGCCAATTCTATATTGCTGGAATAATGCATTGCAAGGAATAACCCGGATGCTATTTGTATTACTAAACATAAACCTAATAACGAACCTACATTTCATCAATAATTTATTGAACTAGGCTGTGGGCTATCTATTAAATAACTATTTGCTAAAGCTAAATAAGGATTTGATTTTCTTATTGTCATTTTATTTTATTTTATTAATTATATTAACATAAAAAGGTATTAATATTGTTGATCTTACCTATAAGATATATTATATTGTAGGAAAGAGGGGAGGAAAAAATAAAGACCAGAGATAGGGTATAAATAAAATAATATTTAGAAACATAAATGTGATATAAAAGTGATATAAATAA
>NLAD01000824.1:0-20701 GCA_002370245.1 Metschnikowia sp. 04-226.1
ATTATTAATTATTATTAATTATTATTAATTATTATTAATTATTATTAATTATTATTAATTATTATTAATTATTATTAATTACTACTACCATACTAATACTCCGCTATTCACCTTAGCTCTATACTATGGAGAATACACTGCCTACTCCTCTGATACGGTATACTCTCACGACTTACTACTTACTAATAATTATTCTGTCACTCTCACTATAATGCTCTAGCGTACTGCATTCTGTAGTACTAAAAGTTTAAGGCTTTCATTAATGGATACGACACAAACTGTGGCCAATAAGATTGACCATTACTATATACAAATCTTTTACTATCTGCAGGCATGCACATTTTATATGGGTTATGTGCAGGACAGCTTGGGGTCGGTTTTCATGGATCCAGTAAAGTTAGCCGAATGAAATTTTGGAATTAAAGAGTTACTATTGTTCAAATGACTTAATTCCAATTTCAAGAGTTTTCACCGTTTGTGTAGCCAGAAAAACTAATCTTTTCCTCGTGCACTACTGCTTACTCCGGCATATAACAAATTCGGGCATGCACATTTATACATCTCTCCCTTTAGAATCAGCACATTTACTCTACTATTTATATAGTGGTAAATCAGTGCAGTAAATAGTACAGTTCCTTGAGCACTTTGACCATATCCATGATAGACTGTACATAGAGGACTGTATTCAGTCATAGCCCCATCGTGTCAATAGTAAATGGTAATTAGGTAAAAATCATCTACCACCTACTCACCATAGTATAGATTACATAGCATGGAAGTATAGTAGTAGATTTAGTAATTTAGCCTAGTCTAGTACTGTCTGTATTGTCCAGTGCTGTCTAGTACTCTCTAGTACTCTCTAGTATTGTCTAGTACTGTCTAGTATTGTCTAATTTAGTCCAGTATTGTCTAATTTAGTCCAGTACTGTCTATTATTGTCCAGTATTGTCTAATTTAGTCCAGTATACTTGTAATAGAAGCCGTTGGGAACGACGAGAGTAGTTGATTACGAGGTGGGAGTGGCTCATTCTCGGGCAGTCTATAGTATAGTTCAAACCAGTTTGTGTTTAGTAGAGTGTCAAGAGTAGATCCCTGGATCTCGGGACTGGACTGGAATGGACTGCAGCCAGTGTATACAGTAAATAGTCTACTATTGCCTAGTATAGTCTTGACTTGTCTAATTTTGTCCATTAACATTGATACTCATTCAAGTATTCAACATTGTAGCTTTTAATTTTTTTAGAAACCAATTTATAAATAAACCAATTTATGAAATCACTACCTGTAACTGACTATACACGAAATAGTACAAGAAATTAGTAGCTTTTTTGCTTGGATTCTCAAATGTCCGTATTTCTTTTATCTTTTATAAACCACTATAAGTACATTCTAGGATTAGTAAATTACTCAGGATTAGTAAATTACTCAGGATTAGTAAAATACTCAGGATTAGTAAAATACTCAGGATTAGTAAAATACTCAGGATTAGTAAAATACTCAGGATGAGTGAAAATTGACTCCTTCCCAATCATACACATAGTTTAATATTAGTAGAGTATTCATATAGTTTGCAGAGAGTCAACTGTAGCTCTAGATTCATAAATCGAGCCATCAGTTAGTTAAATAGTCAGTTAAATAGACATAAAATTAGGGTAGTAGTAGAGGAGGCAGTAGTAGAGGAGGCAGTAGTTGAGGAGGCAGTAGTTGAGAGGACACTCAGTATGGTGGATATTATAGGTGCAATTAAGACTAACTAGTGTAGAATAGAAGTATCAGTGAAAGCTTTGGTGTCAATCTAAAAACCTGTTGAGTAAAATTCTAAACCAAAATCTCTGCAGTATTTCAAGGCTAAATACATTTACCATTAAAATCTCGCACTACCTATGATAAACTCACTCAATTCCTATTCCTATACTCTATCAGTACTGCATATGACTACATGAACTAAATATTGACTAGTGTTAAAGCAAGCAAGCAAGCAAGCTCTTAGGACATCAGAAGATAACCTATAGAGATAACCTATAGAGATAACTTATAGAGATAACTTATAGAGATAACCTATAGAGATAACCTATAGAGATAACTTATAGAGATATTTGTATGGTGTTTCAGTTAAATCTCAGCTTAGCTCTATGTACTTCCTCAAAGCTAATGTACCAGTCATGCTTTCATATTCTAATAAAACCTTTAATATGTACTAACATGATTATAGTACTAGTGTGATTATAGTATTAGTGTGATTATAGTAGTAGTGTGATTATAGTGCTGATGTTGTTACAGTAGTAGTAAGTAATATTCTTACTCCAGTACTAATACAATGATGGTGATGCTGGGTACAGTTCTAGTTTAGTGTTAAAGTACCAATGATAATATAAGAGTTCTTAAATTTTTCAGTACCCAAAATATTACAGATAATGGCCTTATGATTAAGTTATTCATAATCATAGTCATAGTCTAAAGTCTACAGACGGTCCAGTCTGTCTTCACATAGTCTTCACATAGTCTTCACATAGTCTTCACATAGTCTTCACATAGTCTTCACATATTCTGCTGTAAATATATCATCGAATCAAACCCAACATACTATACGGTTTAACGATTTATCCTGATAAAATTCATGTAAAGAGTGTTCTGCTATTATCACTTTCTTCTGCTGTTCGTCCTGCATCTAAACACATGGACTACCGAACAATCTGACAGACAACAGTATAGCATAATAATTAGTGTGATCATTTTCATGGGCATGAATTTCCGTTATATAGTCTGTTTGTCTGTCAGAATCTGTCATATGCTCACATAACATACTCAGCATACCGCCATCTTTTGTTCTGTCTTCTCGCGCACTTCATACAGGCCTAGTCCTATATCACGTCCACTCTCTCACAACATCCTCATTTCAACTTCACGAAATACAATGAAAATCACTTTCAGAGACTTGAAGAAGCAGACCGTGGAGGTTGACGTCGAGCCCTCCGACACTGTATGTATCACCTGCATCGAGCCTTCTTCCTTCCTTTTGCCTCCCTCCACTCCTTAGTACCTGACACCATACATTCATTTATTCATACATTGATCCACACATGATACATTCTACACTCATACATATCCACTCCATACATCTATATTCATGAAACCACTCAATTACATTCATACAGATCATTCCACATTTACCATACACTTCTCACACAATTCTTTTTCTTGCTTATACTAACAATTAGGTTCTCTCGACTAAAGAAAAGGTGGCGCTTGCGAAAGATGTGGATGCCGCCCAGTTGAAGTTCGTCTACTCGGGTAAGGTGCTCCAGGACGAAAAACAGTTGCTGGACTTCAGAATCAAAGAGGGCGACTCGGTCATCACCATGATATCCAAGAAAAAGGCTACCCCTGCCGCCGCCACGCCTGCTGCCGAGCCTTCTGCCCCTGCTTCTACCAACGAGACCCCACAGCAACAGTCGCTGGCGCAGCCTGTCTCTACGACCCAGGAAACCAGTACTTCCAATGCTGCAGACTTTTCCCAGGGCCTGGAAAGGGAAGCCGCCATCCAGAACATGTTGGAAATGGGCTACGAAAGACCTGAGATCGAGCGTGCTTTGCGTGCTGCCTTCAACAACCCTCATAGAGCCGTGGAGTACTTGCTTACTGGCATCCCCGAGACTTTACAACAACCCCCAGCTCCCGTGGCTGCCACTACTGGCACCGAGGCCGACGCTGCTGACTCGGCTGATGTCGCAGGGGAACCAAACCACGAGAACATGTTTGATGCTGCCGCTGCTCATGGAGACCAGGGTGCAGGTGAGGGAAGCACGGAAATGAGTGATGTCAACCAGCTCGCATTGCTTCGCGAAGCCATCAGAAGCAACCCGGAGTTGATCCAGCCTTTGCTTGAGCGTATAGCTGCTGCGGACCCTCAAGCAGCAGCCTTAATCGAGCAAGACCCTGAGGGATTTGTGCAGAGATTCTTGGAAAGCGACCTTGATTTGGAGGGAGAGGAAGCTGAAGGCACCGAGGAGCAGGAAGTGGTGCAATTGCAGTTGACCGAGCAGGACCAGAGCGCCATTGCTCGCTTGTGTGAATTGGGTTTCGAGCGCAACTTGGTCATCCAGGTTTACATGGCCTGCGATAAGAACGAGGAGATCACTGCTGACATTTTGTTCCGCGACACTTAGGTGGTCTGTGACACGGTGCATGGCAGCAAGGTTCTACACGAATCATCGAATAGAGGCAATCAATCTATAATTTGAGATAGCGAAATACGAACCAGACAGGATAACAGTCAGCAGTTAATAGTTAACAGTCTCGAAGGAGGTGATACATGGAATACCAGCCTTGTCCAGGTCAGAGATGGGAGCATTTCCCTCGCGCACAACCAAGGTATATTTCAAGCCCGAGTCCTTGGCGGCCTTGATCTCCAAGATGTTGTCGGAGTAAAAGGATACCAAGTGGGGCTCGCAACCAATGGATTCACATATGTTTTTGTAAGATTGAGGCAGTGTCTTAAACCCCGAGGTAATGATATCGTAATAGCCACGGATATGGGGCATCAAGTCCGTGGACACGCCTTCCACGTCCACGTGGCTAAACAACAATTTCTGTGCAGCCACACTTCCAGAAGAGTAGATGTACACATTGTCGGAGTTAGTCAAGAAGTCTATGGCATCCGCATACAACGGAGCCTTGAGGTCACCCTTCTCGTAGCCCTTTTTCCAAACCTCTCCCTGGAACTGCTTGAGCACCGGGTCCTTGATATCATTGTCCACCAAACTCTGGATATGGTGTTTAAGGGCTGTCTCGGACTCAATGGCCGAGGCAGGAAACTGGCTGACGATCGCCGAAACCACGTTCCGTTCCGCCTCCAAGGGGAAGCTCACGTGCTGAAGGTAATCAGGGTACGCAGAAAGAAAGTAAGGGTACAAAACATCCTTAACAAAGGAAATTGAGCAGATGGTGCCTTCAATATCAAGTAGAGAGATCATGTTGCACGTGACAAATCAGTGCGATCATGAAGATTAACAGTCTCACCAAATCTCACCGTCTCACTATTCTCACTCTTTTCTCACTTTATTCTCACTTTATTCTCACTTTATTCTCACTTTATTCTCACTCTATTCTCACTTTATTCTCACTCTATTCTCACTTTATTCTCACTTTATTCTCACTCTATTCTCACAAACTATCTCCTCAGTCTAATGGACAATAGACACCGACATTTGACAATTGGACACAAAGAATTAGCAGAATTCGTATCATCTTTTTATACCTCCTTTAATTCCTGTATTAAAATAATTAAAATTAAACTTTTTTTTAAATTTAAAAAAAAAATTGGGACGGTTTCTTGTGGATTGTGTTTAGTTTCTTAATTATTTTATTATGTGGACTGAGGTCAAAACTGGTAAAATTCGTGAACCTCAACAGTGAGAAAGTGACACTGAATGAACCAAAAAAATCATGAATATAACAAAAAAAAAAGACAAAAAATAAAGACCCGTTTTGACCACATTATCCCACACATTGATTTCGATATTTTCCATAAATTCCATAATTTCCATGGTTCCAGTAGAAATTGGTACTTTTCAGTTTTGAGTGGATTTAGTCACCAGTTTTTATGTGTTTATCGAACAGCATTTCATCAGATATTCAAGGAGTTTCTAGTATATTTTAGTACACAATTTCCAAGTGTTAATAAGGAGCCAAAATGAATAAATCAATGAGATGAATACAGATATCTAGACTTATTTAAAGTTCTAGAAGAGATCCTGTCGATGATATACCTGGCCTATACATGGCTCGTCATATGTGCATGAGAGAGTATTTACCACTGAACGTGTAGAGCCAATCATGAGCCTTTTCATTTAATCTGAAACATATTTGAAACATATTTGAAACACATAAAATACGAATTATGAAACATAAAATACGAATTATGAAACATAAAATACGAATTATGAAACATAAAATACGAATTATGAAACATGAATACGAATTATGAAACATGAAACATGAATTATGAGACATGAAACATGAAACATGAACCAATATATTGGTTTCCTCTAATTGCTGTGCATCTTGCGCGGCATCAGATCTGGCTCGAGGCCAGCGTCATTCTCAACTCTCTTTATCTCCTGCACCTACCCTATTATTAATTTGTTTGCATGCTTACCCACAAGGCCTCTACCCCTTTCTTTCCCCACCTCCCGTGAAACCAAAATATTTCTCTGAATCTATACCATTTGGAACTACTATTCTCCAAAGACTATTCTGCCCAATTACTAATCTATCCGATATCCTTTCGCTTCACATTGCGCTGTAATGTCCAGCTTGCTATCTCTGGATCTACCTCAGGAAGACTATATAAATGAACAACACATCGAGGCGTTTGCTGATTCATTGGCCTTTACTGATCCGGACGATAGCGACTTGTTCTCCACCCCTTCCACGGACAGGCTGTCGGTGAAAGCAGACGAAACTGCAAAAAACAGGGCCAAGGACTTGCAGGGGGAAACAAACGACTCGGAGTCTGCAAGAAATAATGAGTTGCTTCTAAACTCAACGAATCTCCCTCCCGACATGGCGGATATTTCTCCGCCAAAGGCTCCTACACCCGATCTGATTGCCTCGGACAAGTCCGCCAAAGCGGCATTGAAGATCTCGTCCAAGAGCGACTGGTTTCCCTCTAGTATCGATAACAAAAGGGAGCCCAGGCCGTCGTCCAATATCTTCTCCAATGAGTTTAGAAAATCCTCCTCCTACATGTTCTTTAGATGGCCGATCTTGGCCTTTATTCTTGGCTGGATCTCCTTCCTTTGCTTTATCTACACACTCATTCGGGCCTACGTGGCGCTCCTGGAATATTTCTTCACGTGGACTGGCGAAAGGAAGAAACTCCGAGATAAGCTTCGGCTGTCTGCCAACTACGAGGAATGGGTGCAGAATGCCATTGCGCTAGACAAGTTTCTTGGCCTTGACAAGTGGTCCGATAACCCCAAGTTCTCGTACTACGATCCACAAACCATCACGAAAACAATAAAAATGCTCAAGCTTTTGCGGAAGAAAGGGCAGGTGCCCGACTTGATGGTGGTGCTTCAAGGCTGTTTGAAATCCAACTTTGCTGGAATTGAAAATAGACAGCTATACTCCCATAGGTACTATGGCACCAAAACACTTGTCACCCAATATATCGAGGAGGTGGTCAAGTCCATTCGCTGTGTTTCCGATGCAAGCGAGGATGTGGTGTCCATGAAGCAGAAACGGAAGTTCTTTAAAGTGGTGCAGAAAAATTACGGCAAGACCGCCCTCTGTCTCAGTGGTGGCGCTTGTTTTGCCTACACCCACTTTGGTATAGTTAAGGCATTATTGGAAAACGACTTGCTTCCAAAAATCATCTCCGGTACGTCTGGAGGTGGTCTTATTGCAGCATTGACGTGTTCCAGAACAGATCAAGAATTGAAGCAGCTTTTGGTACCTGCTCTAGCCAACAAAATCACTGCTTGTGAGGACCCCTGGTACGTTTGGATACCCCGGTGGTGGAAAACAGGAGCCCGGTTCGATGCAGTCAGCTGGGCACGCAAGTCCAACTTCTTCACGTTGGGCTCGTTGACGTTTCAGGAAGCCTTCAATAGAACGGGCCGCAAGTTGAACATATCAACGGTCCCGGCCGAGCCACATTCGCCAGTGATCCTATGCAACTCAATCACCTCTCCCAACTGCATCATATGGTCGTCGTTGCTTGCATCTTCAGCAGTGCCTGGGATTTTAAATCCTGTGGTTCTCATGATGAAGAACACGACTACAGGCGAGGCCAGCCCCTTCAGTATGGGAGTCAAGTGGAAGGATGGGTCGCTTAGAACGGATATACCTGTGGATGCGCTTAACACCTATTACAATGTGACGTTTTCGGTTGTTTCGCAGGTGAACCCTCACATTTCGCTTTTCTTCTACGCTCCCAAAGGGACAGTAGGAAAGCCAGTGGCCATTCCTCGGCGAAAGACCAAGAAACAGAAATTTGCATCACTCAGAGGAGGATTCTTCGCCACGGCCACTGAACACTTGCTCAAGCTTGAGATCAAGAAGTGGCTCCAGATCGTGAAACTACTTGATCTCTTCCCCAATTGGCTGGCGCAGGACTGGCTGAATGTGTTCTTGCAAAGGTTCACTGGAACGCTCACCATATGGCCACGCAATAGGTTCAAGGACTTTCTCTATATATTGCTGGATCCCAATGAGGCTCGCATGGAGGAGTACTTGCAAAAAGGCGAGAGGAGCATGTATCCACGCCTCTTGTTCTTGAAGCACCGGTTGAGTATCGAGCGGGCCATTGAAGATGGTAGGGATCTTTGCAAGGCTCCAACCCTGGGCAAGACCAAAAGCGACACCTTTGGGTCTCCATCGCCAATGGCATCTGATGATAATGCACGAATGGACCTAGGCCTTTCGGACCCCATCAGCAATGCTCTCGACGACAATACTTCCGACTCCTCGGACATGGACTATTCAGAAAGCTTTCTGACGGGCAAAACAGACTTTGATTCCGCCGAGGAGCACATCGAGCCAGCCGAAAAAGAGGAGGAGGAAGAAGAGGAAGAACCTCAGAGTGAGCCTGCAGTGAGCCTGCAGTGAACCGCATGGTCTAGTTTCAACGCATGGTCTATTCCACAGCCATGGCCTTTTTGACTCGTGCATTGAGCTTGTTACAGTCGCCAATCTCTCCCTCACTGGATAAGATCACGTCAACATATTTATACACATACTCCATTGACTTGGCCAACAACAACCTTTCGGCCTCCTTGAAGTTCGAAAGCACCCACGCGGCCATGGTGTCCCGCGACGCATTGGACGGCTTGGGGCCTATGCAGATCGCTAGCTTATAAGCGGTGATGCGGTCGGACTGGAGCTCCTTCACCACCGACTTGATGCCCCCATGCGACTCATTCTTCTTGAACGTCTGTACCCGAACTATGGGCATGTTGGCCTCGAAGTCGTCGTAAACAATGAAGATCTTACACGGGCCGATTTTCTCATTGGCGAGAAACTTCTGCATCGGCTTCCCCGACTCGTTCATATACGAATTCGACTTGACAAAGTACACATTGTCCAAGGACGTGATGGAGTAGGGGCCTTTTTTGACGAGTTGCGATGCCCCTAACCCACTGATCATCTCCTTCAAAACATAGTGGCCTGTAGAATGTCGGTTGATGGGGCCAGGGTTCCCCACTGAGAAGAACACTATAGTGGCCATTGCTCTCTCCATTACGCGCGGCCCACCGCACTAAATACACGTCTACACAGTGACTACTCAGTATTATCACTCTACTTACTGAACTACTCCATATAATCGATACACATAGTTATGCCTAAGAAATCCAAGAAACGAACCAATGGCAGGGGCTCTGCAAAAAGCTCTCCCATGCAGAACAAACCGGTGGAGAATGATACTATAAATACAGACCCTGCTGGCGCCCTAGAGAGTACTGCTGGCTTGGGACAGTCTGACACAGACAAGGTGAGATTGGATGATATTCAGGGGAAGGAACAGAAAGCTGAAGAGAAGACTATTGAAATGGCTCCTGTGGATCAGCTGACACACCAAGACTCACCGGAGGCACAGGTTCAAGACACAGTGGAGGTGGAAGAAGTTAAAGATGTGGAAGAAGTGAAAGAAGTGGAAGAAGTGGAAGAAGTGGAAGTCCAAGATGAAAAGGTTGAAGGCGATGAATTGGAAGACACAATGGATGAAAATAAAGTGGTTGAAGAGAACATTGATGACGAAGACGATGATGACTTTGGGTCTTTCGATGAAGCATCCATAGAGAACCTCAAGATTGACCATCAACCAGATGTCTTTGACCAAGACGTGTTTCAAGATATCCACTTGTTAAACTCCAGACTCGATGAGGTCGTGGAAGAGTTACTCCCGCAATCGTCGTTCTCACCTCTCCTGACTCTGCCACATTTGTTAAATGAGCATGCTACAGAGAGGTTTCTGAAACTATCAGAGGCACCCAGACTCAATCCTCCCAGCTGGGTCAAGCTGAAGATGAGGTCCAATCTACTACAGAACCTTGGGCTTCCCACGGATCTAGAGGAGGTGGAAAGCAACCCCATGCTCTCGTACCGATTCTCTAACAACTCCAGCAGAGCGAAATCCACGACTGAACACGATATAGACTGGCTGACTATCGAGCTTCCACCTCTAGATTCGTTGACCATTTCTGAAGAGCAGAGAGCTGACTTTATCAATAATCCTACCACGGTGTTGAACGCTTTGGAAGAGGACTCAGTTAAGAATTTTTCTCCACAAGCATTGGCCAACTGCTCGAGTGAAATGCTCGACCAGAAACTCAAGTCATTAACGGAATACCATTCCAAACTTCTCCAGTTTTGTGCTGTTGGTAAGGAGAATATCGAGGAACTCAGGCGGAGCCAAGCGGTGTTCGAGTCGGTGGTGGAGAACCTTGTGGGCTATAATCAAAAGGTGCAAAGAAACGAGCTCTTGGGGAAACTCAGCCGGTCGAAAACCAAGAGGGGCAAAAAAACGTTTTAATGGGTCCTATTTACATGGTTCTAAAGTGTCTGATGGATGCCATGCCGGTCAATGGATGTTGAAGAGCAGCCCGAGGTCGTCCTTCAAGTACCCTCCATCATCCATTTGGGGCTGCAAGTTCATGTTAATATAGGAGCTATCAACAAAATTAGTAAGCATGTCGCCATTGCTGGGCTTGCCGAAATTGGGGTCGTGGAAAGCACCGGGGCTTTCTGGTAAAATGTCTTCCCTTTTGATGTAGTTCAGGAATGGCGTTTGTGCTCTCGACACAGGAACTGAATTCAACGAATTGGGGAAGAGCTGCGTGGGCTCGAAGTTCTCCAAGAAGTTGTTGTTGGGAGCGAGTTTCTCCGTGACCAACGAAATTTCGGGGAACGAATGAATAGAAGACGGTGTGTCTTTATTGTCGTTGTTGGGCAGAGTGGATGGCTGTGAAGCTGCTTCGGTGCCCATGTTGTTGGAAAGACTCTGGGCCACGCTTTCCTCGTGGGCAGTGTTCTTATACTGACGAACAAGCTCCTCGATATTAGGAGGCGGTGTGGAGGCATCAACTTCTATATCCACGTTGCGAGTATCCACTGGAAAATGGCGATACTGCGTGTTGCCTCGTGGAGAGATGCCGGAGGTGACGGAGGCGGGCGAGATTGTCTCTCGATTAGGCGAATGCTTGACTCTAGCTTCACTCTGCAGCCCACGTCTTTCCTGCAATTCAGCAATCAAGCTTCCAGTTTCAATCACATGCGCCCGTTTGATTTTGTCGTTGGCGTACTTATCGAAAAGCTTCAAGAGAACACCGACAATCTGCCAGTACTTGCCCATTTCCTTCAACACCCCACGCGAGATAAAGAGAGAGTCCGATGCCGTTCCTGCAATGACTGGGTTGGACGAATCAACATGATAAATAAGCATGATAAGCGAGCTGAACAAAATGTACACAAACATCACCGGGCAGTACTTGATTAAGCCCTTGTCAAGCAAGATTTTCGACACGATGGAGATCATGCGGGCGGCCTGGAACGAAATACCCCACGAAGGATATTTGTAATTGTTTGGGTTGGTTGACGAGGACTTGGCCATGCGCAAGAGATTTGCACGGTGGATCAAGTATAGCCGGTTGTAATATTGGGCGTTCAAAAGACAAGCATAGAAGTTTTGTTTGGATGAATCAGTCAAGGAGAACTGGAGCTCTTCAGGTAAATTAGTAAACCAAATGCCCATCAACATGTCACATCGTTGGATGATGGAGAACTTGTTAATTCGCTTCATCAGCTCGGCCTTCACGGTGTACTGGTGCTTGATGATGATGCCGGTGATTTCAGCTAGCTTGACTAGATGCATGAAGTAGAGAGCATGGGTCAAATTCACTCCATATGGAGACACAATGCTCAATTCGGGGTCACTTTCGTCGAAGTCCTCCAATGTAAGCATGGGGACGTCACTATCGGTGAGGTCAATGGTGGAGGGCCTACCAAAGGCAATGGCCACGTTTCGGTCCTTTTCAAAAACACACCACCATATTCTTCTCCATATTTTCTTGGACGATTCACTAATGGTGGACGAGCTACTTATATCTCTGTGAAAACCAAAGCCTTGGGCCAATCCCACAGCAACTCTGGTCCAGTAATAGGAATTGCGTGTGACATCTTCAGGACCCTCCCAAAAGGATCCAATGAGAAGCACCGTTTGGATAATGGAAACCGGGTCGCTTTCGTAGTTTGTTTCGTAGAGAGCTTTGGCTCTGCGGAAGAAGGTAAGCGATGCAAGATTACTCAGGCCTTTGTTGTCGAATAAAAGCGGGTTGTTAGATACCCTGGAGCCACACAAAAGAACGGCCTGAAGAAGCATCAAAGAAGGCGAATCGTTGGGGTCCTTGAATTTGGCCATGAACTCTGTTCGGTTGATCACAGGCATCAAAGGGTGCACGTGCTCAAAGTACAGCTCCACCAAGCTTAGGGCTAACTTGTCTGAGGGCAAAAGAAAAGCACCTCTCAACTTGAGGATCTCAAGTTCCACTGAGTCCAAGGTAGAGTTGTCGCTAACCTCAAACAAGTCTTCTGCCAACTCAAGATGGTTCTGGCCCACCTTCTGGGCCATCAAACTAATACTGGAGTGTCCCACAAACGTCACGGAGGATCTTGCTGAGCTGGACATCATTTCTCGTTTGTGCATGGACGGGCGATTCTTGTAGTTTGAAGTCAAAGATGGAGGCACAGAGACCTGTGATATATTGTGGATGGGCTCAGACACTGATGAGTTGTGGCCAGCATCTGGCGAGTCTCCACCACAACCAGAGGGAGCATCACCAAGACTAGGCAGAATATCAGTCGCCACAGAAGCCCCTGGAGTGAGCGGGTGGGAGGAATCCGGGTTTTTCATTGGCGTATCGGTATCCATATCATTAGGCAGGTCATCATTTCCACAAGCATCGGGCTTGGAAGCCTTTTTCTGGGGCCTGGTGGAGGCGACACGTTTCTTTGTTTCAGGAAGAGCACAGGTGCATCCAAAGGTGATACAATTGGTGCATGGAATGTGAATTTCAGCGTCACAGCGGACCTTCCTGGCCCTACAAACCGTACAAGCACGGGAGCCTCTGGGCCGCTTGTACTTGATGGTATAGGCCTTTGGCTTTTCAGGCGCCCTGGGATTGGGAGCAGATTTAGCATATTCAGCGGCTGGGGAAGGACCCTCGGACTTTTCCTCTTTCATGGTTTGCGTGCTAAAATTTGCAATGGATGAAGATGGGAGGAAGGGCAGTTCTATCAACACGTAATGCAGCGGCAGAATAGATCACACGGGCTAGGTCCGATGGGGTCCTATGTACGGCACTTTGTAGCGTGAAATGGCAATGGCACAGTGAAGGACGAAAAGTGCAGGTACTATTGTTTGGAAGTATGGGGAAACGGGTCGCGGAGTTACTCCAATGTACGGTCTCAGTGTGTAGGACATGGGCAGCAATGCAGTCACCCATGAGGAACCCACAACCGACAGGTCGGCCAGGGGTTTGCATATAAAGCCGGTTTTTTTTTTTTCTGGGATGGTCCATTTCCTTAATTTCTCTTGGCTTTCTTCCCATTAGTTCCCCATCTTCATTTTTTTCTAGCGTCCTTACTCCCCAATGTATTTTGCTCATTTACTTGTTAGGGCTCGTCTTCTCGCTTATTCCCCACCCCCGCCATACGCGAATTTCACAATACTAGGGTAGTCATTGGTGAGATGTGTGTGCACTCCAATACAATGGAATGAAAGACTTTTGTGCTGCTCATTGATCTTGATCTGTCCATTGATCTGTGGTTTTTTTATTTTTATTTTTATTCTTTTTTTGATCTGTATCAAACCATACCTTTGGTATTTTTTTTTCTTTCAATTTACGGGGATTTTACTGCCTGTGTTCTTATATATATATTTGGTCCATCTGGATGAACGCGTATATGAGAGACTGAAGGTGCGTCACCAAGTCTGGTTGATTTCACAATTTCACCTTGTTCTGTTTTTTTTTTTTTCACCTTGTTCCTTTTTTTTTTTTCACCTTCTTTTTTCACCTTCTTTTTTCACCGCTTTTTTTTCCACGTCTTTGCATTTTCCTCTTTCGTATTTTATATGCCTCTCCTGTTTTTTTCTGCACATTTCCTGTAAATCTGCGTGTTTCTGGCTTCCTACTGACCATTTCTCTGTTCTTGGCCCTCCTTTTCCGCCCTTTAAAGATTCTTCTTCGTATCTCTCTACCTTCATTCTTTATATATGCAGCTGCTTTACATATAATAAGGCACGAAATTCCCTTGACGGGCTTGTAACTCCGGAACGTTTGGAATTACTTTGCGCCAGCTCCATGTATTGAAGAATCTGTTCTTAAAATACCAAATAGGTATATTCAAATAGGAAAGTAAATTCAGAACATTTAAAGATTTGCTTATTGTTTAAATTTTGAATATAATAGAAAGAGAGACTAGCTTGAGATCCAGTAGACAGATTAGACAGATTAGACAGATTAGACAGATTAGACAGATTAGACAGATTAGACAGAATAGACAGAATAGACAAAAGACAAGATGATTTCACATGGGAAGTTAAAAATAGACCATTTCAAAATCTCACATATCACCCAGATTCCAATTCCAAACATGGCCAATACACGGCCGAGACCATTTCGCATCGCAATTTCATGCGCTGTTCAAATGGTGACTTACATTAGCATACATTTATTTCCCCATAGAAAAGTGGGCGTTTCAAAGTAAGCGTTTCAAGGAGTTGTTTCTTCAAAATTCGACTCTTCCAGAATTGGTCTTAAAAAAACCAGACCTGTTTTGGTTACATGAATCATTAGTGACCCATACATTGAGAACAGAGAAGCCAATGAATAGTGCATAGAATAGTGCATAGAATAGTATAATAGAGTACAGTCTACAATTTGACTATAGAGTCAAATTATAAATTACAAATATGGGTATAGTAGTATAGTCAATCAATCTTGATATTTGACATACTTTGTATCGATATACTGCAGCTAATATAAGCTCCCCATGCACTAAGTAGATACTCAATACGAATAGATAGAATAAACAGAATGGATAGAATAGATAGAATAGAATAGACAGAATGGACAGAATGGACAGAATGGAATGAATGGAATGAATGGAATGAACAGAATGGAATGAATGGAATGAATGGAATGAACAGAATAGAATGGACAGAATAGATAGAATAGACAGAATAGTATTTGCATCATGGCAGTGAGAACTTATAGGTATCAGTAGCAACCCAGGATGACCCCACAGATCATAGCCAAAAATACATATATTTAATAATACAGTATAATTCAAAAAATGCTGCATTTTGACACGTTTGAAAGTCTATTATTTTAGTCCTTTAGTATAGGGTGGTCGTTGTCTATTATTTAGGCGCATTAGGTATTTGGTGGTCGGTCATGGTCTGTATGGAGTGAGCTTCGCGGCGCCTTATTACTCATGCCTGACTACAAGAACGTTCGACTCTGGGCAGCAGCCTTCGCTGTGGTTGCAGTTGTTTCCTCGGAATTATGGCACAGGTATAATCCGCCCAAAAAGACGGCGTCGGGGCTTTTGCGCCCCAAAACAAATGGCGTGGCCTCTCTTATAGGTAATACGCCTATGATCAAGATCGAGTCGCTCTCTCGGCTCACTGGATGTCAGATCTACGCCAAACTCGAATTGATGAACCCAGCAGGCTCCGCCAAGGATCGGGTGGCTTTAGCAATCATTCGGGAAAACGAACGCTTGGGGAAATTAAGGCCCCACCGTGGTGACGTCATCTACGAGGGCACTTCGGGCTCCACTGGCATCTCCTTCACGGTCTTGGCAAACGCCCTAGGCTACACGGCTCATATCTGTCTACCTTCAGATACATCTCCCGAAAAGCTTCAGCTTCTAGAGTCATTGGGGGCCGAGCTTGAACCTGTCAAACCTGCGTCCATTGTCAACCCGGACCAGTACACCAATGTTGCACGGGAAGGTGCCAAACGGGTGAACCAAGACCCGAATGACCCCAGAAACGCTATTTTTGCAGACCAGTTCGAAAACGACTTCAACTGGCGTGTGCACTACAAGACTACCGGGCCTGAGATCTACACACAGGTCGACCAATCTCTTGATTTCTTTGTGACTGGCTCAGGCACCGGTGGAACTATAGCTGGTGTTTCCAAGTATCTCAAATCCAAAGATAAAACCGTCCAGGTCATTCTAGCCGATCCACAGGGTTCGGGGCTTGCGAACCGTATCAAGTATGGTGTGATGTACGACACGGTGGAGCAAGAGGGAAAGCGCAGACGGCATCAGGTGGATACCATGGTGGAAGGCGTGGGGTTGAACCGGCTCACGTGGAATTTTTCCCAGGGCGAAAAGTTCATTGACGATTCTATTAGAGTCTCCGATGACCAGGCCGTCAAGATGGCGAAGTTTCTCTGTGTCAACGATGGTCTCTTCTGGGGCCTGTCTGCTGCAGTCAACTGTGTGGCTGCGGTGAAGACTGCCATGGAACACGGGCCGGGGAAGAAGATTGTGGTGATTGCTTGTGACTCGGGCGATAGACACCTTCTGAAGTTCTGGAAAGCTGCTGCTCAGGTTCCCCATGACGTTTCCCTCTCCGACATTCTCTCCGAGTCATAGTACCTCCTCTATAAATTATTAAAGTTGTATAGTGTAAGTTCTATAATAGGACAAGTATAACAGTGCTAGCTTTAACTATAAAATACAATGGATTATTGGCCTCGCTGTAACCTGGCCTTCTTTTCCCGGTACAATTTGACGGAGCTGAGGAAAGAAGCACTGATTCCCATCCACATCTGCAATGTGTCGAAAGGCAAAGCCATGTTGAAAACTGTGTAGGAATTGAATATGATGTCGGAGAGAGTCTTGTAGATGTCCAACTTGGCATTGGTGATACTGAACTGGATCTCCTGTAGGGCCTGGCTGTCCTTGATATCGTCATCGGCCACAGTGATGGATTGTAGGGCGTTTCCTCCAAGCACTTGCCTAGAAAGCGTGCGCGAGCGCTTTTTGACCTGGATCTGGATCTTCATGTCCATTTCCTGGTGTGATAGTCTCTGCAAGTTGTTGTAAGCATTATAGAGGGCATACCATGAGTCGCAGTACCAGGCGTACGACTCATGTCGACTGGAGATGGACTTCCAGGTCTCGTTTTTCAAGAACTTGAGTTTGTAGAGCAACTGCGACTCGTCATTGATGTTGTAGTAGAGCCCGATCAAGTCGCCCAAATTGGACTTGGAGAACAACTTGTCGTTGATCTTCCACGTATTAGTCTTGTCGTCCTTGTACAAGTTTAGGCTGAGCTGGCGCAAAAGTCCACGGATCCGGAACGGTGACTTTCCAAACCGCATCAATTGTCGGTACAACCCTAACGCAGGCACCATTCCAGAGAGTCTGGAAGAGAATACTGAACACGTCAAAACAACCAAAACTCGTGCAAATGCCCGGGGGTTCCGGATGAAATTAAGAATGAGGTCAAGGATTTTTTCGTTGCTGGCATACGTCCTGCTAATGATCTTGATGTTGACGTAATCATCACTGAAGTAATCCTGAGTCTTGCGACTATGGTGGAGTAAAAGACGCAACGAGTACTGCCCAAACTTGGCCATCTTATCCTTTCCAGTCACATCGTTCAACATGGCCCACAACACGTCTGCCGTGTGCACGTGCGTGGAGGACGACTTTACACCTTCCACCGCCTCTGGGCTCACACTGCTACGAGCAGCAGAGCTAACCACACTATGAGAAACCTTTCCAGGTGTAGTAAACACCCCCTTAATGGAAAGTCTTGAAGGCGTGCTTTCGAGAACCTGTGATAACGTGGTACTCATTTTCGGGTCTGTGGGGTAATCGTCGGGCTTTTCTTCAAGAAGCGATCTCTGGGCCACACTTATTTCTTCAGCCCACTCGGAAGACGGATGCAACGGGTCAGAAGACGGATGCAACGCAGAGTGGATGAAGCGTTTGGAGTAGAATGGGTGTGAAAGGGGAAGCAGGTTGGGGAGGGTGGCCTGTGTGCTTGTAGGATTCTGTACCTGGGTGGACTCCATGGCCCAAGAAAAGACAGGGCAAGAGGGAGAAGAGCAGGTGCTATCTGCAGGACAAAGCCAGGAAGGGAAGGTGACTGGTCAATGGGGGAAGGTGGGTATTGGTTATGCACAGTGGACTGTGTTGACGCTATTGCCTGCAGAGCTGGGGGTTTTTTCGTTATTATCAATTGAGAAAGGGTGTCTATGCAGGTGGCCTTGGTGCAGACTGCAACGTTGCAAAAGAGTAGACATAGACAAAATTAATGTTAGTAAAAGAAAGGTCAAGTAATAAAAAAAGGTAATGAAAGAAATGAAAGAAAGTGAGAGAGAGAGAGAGAGAAAAAACAGAAGGTGAGAGAGAGAGAGAGAGAAAAAAAAGGAAAGAAAAGAAAAGAGGAAGTAAGAAGTGGGGATGATCTTTTGGATGAAGTATGGACAAATTCTGGACCTGCATCCTCAGCAAGTATACCCATTCGCCAGCGAAGATGGGGCTGTTTAGGGCGTGCATTGCAGCCCGTTGGGGCCCATCATGAATGCCCCCACACTGCCCAAGTACCCCTCGTGCCGGAGGAAGTAGCTCTGCATTTCGCCCTTGGACCAGAAGTTCAGGGCATAGCTCAACGTGTGGATTGTCTGCATATGCCCCGAGATGTAGCTGCCTCCAAAGTAAATTCGTTTGAGGTTGAACCGGAGTGCTTGCAAATAGGCGATTTGGCCTATGTTGTTCGACACCAGGTAAAGTAATGACCGTGCAATGTCTTCCTGACGGAAGTGGGCGAGCTTCTCGGATGTGCTCATGGGGGCAGAGGTTTTCTGGTTGAAACGTAGCTTTTTAAACACCTTGGCAAATGACGACGCAATGTGGTTGGATTTAAGCCCGATCTTGTTGTAGCTAGTGCCATAGATGTCACCCACAAGCAAGTCTATATTCTCATTATCACCTTTTTGCGCCATCTCAAGCATTTCGTTATAGTCCTTAGCGTCGGTCAAGAGCAGGAGAAGCCCCCAGAGCGTACCTCCTCCAAGGGAGGAACCACCAACTCTCTCGAAGCCCTCGGGGCCTGGGCCAGTGACTTTAATCATCGAAACACCCGAGCCAATATTGACAAGCAAGTAGGGGTAAATACTTGCATCGCTGTGGGGACTGGGATTGAAGCAGATGTTGCTTTTTTCAAGGTCATAGGAGAAAATCTCGTTGGGGATTTTAGTTATAAGCCAGTCCAAGCCCTTGATGAGACACTCCATCTCGTCCTTCTTGACGATCTGCATAGGCAACCCCTGTTTTTTAAAGGCTGAAGTCATCAACTTATTAAACTTATGGGCGCCTCCTCCTGTGGACACAATGTGCACTATGGGAGGGGATGTTTCCGAGTTGATGCTCTCTCGCACAAGGTGGATCATGAACACCAAAGCTCCGGACTCAAACGTGGCAGTTTGGAAGTCTCGGAAATGCAATTTACCGCCTCGTTCCCTTCCTGAGCTGGACGGAGTGAAATACACCAATTTGGTGAGGGTGCCTCCAATATCCACGGAGATATGAATCACCTCGGACGTATGCTTTGGAAGCGAGATATGGGAATTCTTTGGGTCCTTCAGCCCATCAAGAGATGCAAAACTGGCCTCTTCTTCTTCCGACTCGGATGAATTATCGGACAGAACCGGCGATGGTGTCGATACCAGCGAGATGTTCCCCCGGATCAAGTGGTCATTGCCAATGTAGGCTCCCGAACAGTCGATTTTAATGGTTCCAGCGGGGATTTTGCGCAAGTCAATCTGAAGAGTTTCCTTCTTCATGTTGGAAAAAGAAAAAAAGGCTGTAAATGTGGAGATGTGGGAAGGAGGGTATAAATAGTGGTGAGGTAAACGAGGGTCTGAGTATGAGGGTACGAGCAGTGGGACGTAGGCTTGGGGCAAGTCAATGCTGATGGCAATGCAGAAGATGTGGGATATTTCAAAGGGGCGATATTTCAGGGGGTGGAGGGGTAGAAGCCCTGTGCTATCACGGTAAGCAAGTCCTTGAAGATCCAAGAAGAAGAGCTTGGGTTTTTTTTTGCAGTGAAAGTGGCCAAGACTTTTCAGTGGGTGGGTGCACACCAGAAATGTTGGGGCAACGCGCGCTACGCATGGCATCCATCGCTAATAACCGTCAATCCATTTGTCAGATGGACTGTAAACCCGAGCCCATGAAAAAGGAAAAAATTAAGATAAAAAAAGAAAAATCAAGAGAAAAAAAGAAAAATCAAGAGAAAAAAAAAAAATAAGATAAAAAAAACAGTCCTTGGCTTATTTTGGTTCACTTTTTTTAGTATAATATTTTGATACAGGCGGCGGATCCACTCTATATGATTTGATAATAATATTCAAGTGTGGAATAAATTTATGGTGTAATCTCTAGTGGTGTCTCATTTTACTGGATTATTTGAGCGGCGCACGTCCTTAAATTAGACTACACTACATTACACTACATTACACTACATTACACTACATCTCGTAATCCATGATTTAATACGTATTATGGATATTGACAAATAATAATATATAGACAAAAAGATATAGACAAAAAGATATAGACAAAAAGATATAGACAAAAAGATATAGACAAAAAGATATAGACAAAA